>OY856186.1:102789056-102830338 GCA_963693315.1 Diogma glabrata | reverse complement strand
CATTACAATTCTTTTAAAGATCCTTGGCTACATAAATGTAAAGCCTTCAATTTTTTTTTAAAAGTGGTGTAGCTATTGTTATTAACTATGTAAATGGTTTGCAAAAATAAACTTTAAATTTTGTTTATTTTTCTTCTTAGGCAGGTATTCCTTAAATCAGTCTTTAAAACATTTTCCGGTTTTCCCGATGTAAAATTTTTCACAAAAATCACATTCAATTTTGTAAATTATTGAGCATGATTCTAATTGGATATTTAATTTTGGTTTCAATTCTTTATATAAAATATCTTTTAGGATTTCATACTTATATTTTTTGAAATAGTTCCTTATAACATTAGGCTATGATTTGTATATTAGTATATTTGATAAAATAAATATTATTTAATATAAGTTGTTACAAGGAAATTTAAATAAATTAATTTTCTTGGCGGTGTATTTAGTCGTTAACACAGTGTACTTATTATGAACTATGTACCTATTATGTATCCTACAAATATATTTAGAATTAATGCTTTGCTGATACATATACTATAATTAAAAATATTTTTTTAGATTTCGTTTAGCAAATATCCCAAAAAATAAATATGCCACGAGGAGTTCATACTTTTTAAAGAAAAAGTTGGTTCCAGCAGAGAAAGACCAAATCTATAAATATGTTACAAAACCCGATGATATCCAAGGTTCATCAAAAGAAACTGATTATCACGTTGATGCAACGAATGTTTCAGAGAATATTGGCTCAACTTCGGAAAGTATTAGCAACAATACAGAATTAATAATGATAACCTATGATGACGAATTAGAAAGGAATAATGAAAATGACAGTGATAATGCCGCTAATGCTTCTACTATCGAAGACAGTATTTGCAAGGGTGAATCACTTCAGGACTTAAGAGATGTATCACATTGGAATATACTCGTCTCTGGTAATGTTCGCATTGAAATCATAAAAAAAGAAAGTGAACATTTTCAAAATAGAGAAGGGTCGTTTGTTACTGTATCTAGACACGGGTTAGACATAAAAGGTGATGTTCGTCATCTTTCTAAAGAATGGTTTTATAAAATGATGAATAATGGTGAAAAAATTCTGCGGCCATGGATTGTTTATTCTCCTGTAAATAATAACTTGCGTCCTGTATTGCTTATGTTGTCGTGTATTTGCTGACACCAATAATAATAATACAAAATCAACATTTACTACTGGATATCAGAAGCGGTGGAAACTAAATCCCAAAGTGGCCGAGCATGAAACCTCAAATGAACATCTGGAGAATTTTGAAAAGTGGAAAACTTTGGAAATGAGGTTAAAAATTCATAAAACGATACGAGACGCAGCCTTGCAATTAATATATAATAAAAAACAGAAGTGGAAACATCTTTTATCAAGATTATTGGATATAACTTTGTTTTTATCTAAACAAAACCCAGCATTTCATGGACATGATGAAGGACAAAGTTCTTCAAATAAAGGCAATTTCTTAGAACTAACCAAACTATTGTCAAAGTATGATGTAGTGTTAAAAGAACACATTTTGAATTTGGAGCATGGTAAATCACCAAAAGTATCATATTTGTCACCAGATATACAAAATGAGTTCATAAATGTTTTAGCGATCCACGTAAAGTTTAAGCTTGTCAACGAAATTAAATCGGTTAAATATTTTGGAATTATGTTTGATAGCACACCTGACATTTCACATATTGATCAAATGTCAGTAGTGATTCGTTATGTGAAAATTGATGGTAGTAAAGTGGAAATCAAGGAAGTATTCCTTGGATTTTTTCCTTTACGTGGAAAAAAGCCGCTGATTTAAGCGATGAAATTCTTACACTGAAAAAAAAATTGAAGTAATGATAACCTCATCTCGAAGATGGCAGTTTATTATTCATGCAAAGAAAAGATATTTACAAACAATTTCACCGTGATTGGGACAACTACTCAGTACTCAGTAACATTTTCCTGATAACAGAATGAGGTGTAATTAAAATATTAAGGGCTATCCAATATAAAAGTAGTTGAATAAAGTTAATAACTATTTTCATGAAAACATACTTCTTTGGCCTTATATCATGAATTTTTCATTTTAAAATTTAAGTATTTGAGATTAATTGAACTATATTTTATTTTCACATAAATATTTCATGTGATTGTCTCAACTGCATCGGCTTATCATTGTACGGTTGTTGAATCAATCTCGTATTTCGATTCGCCATATCTGCCCGCACGGTGAGGTTGAGACAACTGCATTTCGATTGGAAATAGGACATGTTTTTTTTTAGTGTAAAATCTGTTTTGGAATGATATTCTAAGAGAAATAATATCTGTGCTCAGATTGGATTGCAAAGCACGGGCTTGAATATTGATCAATTAGCTACAAAAATAGAGTCAATTCAATAACGAAGTCTCATTGTAGAAGAGGCAATAGATCTTGCTGCGAAAAAATCGGAGGACTATGACATTCCAATGGAAAGCCGAATTCGTCATAAAAACGCAAAAAACGAACGGGTGGTGAGTTTGCACCTGATGTTGGACTGACACTGAGAGCTCAACTTAAAAAGGACATGTTGGAATGTCTTGACCGATTCAGTGTTGAACTGCGAACTAGACTGAAGTCAGTTCAAGATTTAGCTTCATTGTTCGAGGTTGTGCAGACAAACACTTAGCTTTTGGCGAACAGTGAAGAGTTAAAATTATCGATATCAAAATTTACTGGTTTTTATGATGCGGTATTGGCAACAGAACTCCTCATAGAGATACAAAGGGTGAGGAGGCATTTAAAAGCGGCCAATGTTACAGTTTCTAACTGGGTGTACCTAGACTTTTTGAAATTCATCGTAGAATGGGATTTTTTAGAATTTCTTCCGAATCTTACGGTCGCACTAAAGTTATTTATGACTATTTGCGTATTAGTGGCTTCATGTGAGAGGAGTTTCAGCAAATTAAAATTAGTTAAAATTACTTGCGGGCTTATAATAATAATGCATTTGTATTAATTAAAAAAAATTATAAATTACGTTTATCGGCTTTTTATTATAATTGACAGTTTTTATTTTTGGGTTTTTTTTTTTTTTTTTTTTTTTTATTAATCAGTTAGACATGTTTAGCACACTAAATATGAAATATTCATTATTTAGACTCTTTGAATATCCGAAGATACCATGTCAACTATAAAGGAATGGAAGGAATGGGGATATAGGGATAACTATACTAATTTTTTTAGATGATGATGGACATTTTCTTTAAATGCCTGAGGAGAAAATTCATCGGGAAATACAGAGGAGGGCAATGAATTCCATAATTTGGCCACTCTATTGAAATAGTCGTTTTGGAAGGACACAGTTCTACAGCGAGGTATTTGTACAACAAATGGATGGGATAACTCGGCAGCTCTTGTTTGTCGATTATACTGCGCACACGATGGAAGAATATTTTGAATTTCCTTAGAGGAGAATTCGCTAAAGCTATATTTATAGTAGATTGACAATTCAGCCACATTTCTTCTGTGCTGGAGTGAATCAAGCTGGTCCGTTAGTTCGGTATTACCAATCAACCGTATTGCTTTTCTCTGTACAGAGTCTAAACAATTTATTGTTGACTGACAAGCACCTCCCCAAACATGACAGCAGTACTCCATACATGGACGAATAAAGGACTTGAAGATTAGCAAAATTTGCTCGGGATTGAAATACTTTTTACATCGACTCAAGAATCCTAATTTTTGCATTGCAGATTTAGCGAGGTTGAACACATGTTTATTCCATTTCAGGTTATTTTGAATATCCACTCCAAGAAGTCTAACTGATTCAACCTCACGCAATTCCTCTTGGTTTATTTTAATAGGAAAATTTTTATGTCGCTCTATTCGTGAAAGACGGCATAATTTGGTTTTGGTTGGATTAAATGAAACAAGATTACGATCACCCCATTCCATTATACGCTCTAGATCTTTGTTGATGGAATCAATTAGCAACTCTCTATCAGTGGTAACTGCAGTATGAGATCGAAATTTAGGAGATGCATGTGATGCATGTAATGTGCTGTCATCAGCAAAACTATGGATTGGGTGCACTGTGGAAATAAGTAAGTCATTAATGTATAGAAAAAACAAGGTTGGTGAGAGTGCAGAACCTTGGGGAACCCCAGCATTGGTTGTGAAAATATTGGATGTGATACCATCTAAATTAACATGAAATTGGCGACCTGTAAGAAAACTATGAATCCATGAGACAGTAAGATGGTCTATGCCATAAGATTTTAATTTAGCTATAAGATTTTTATGCCACACTTTATCAAATGCTTTAGAAATGTCAAGTGAAATACTGAATGTTTCACCGTGGTTTTCCAGCGATTTGTTCCAGAGATGGGATACGTAGGCTAACAGATCACCTGTTGCATGACTTCTACGAAAACCATACTGCTTATCATCAATAATTCGCGACATTTCCAAATAAACTATCAAATTGTAGTTAACATATTTTTCAAATATTTTAGCTAAAACCGACAGAATTGCAATTGGTCTATAATTGTTAGGGTCTATCTTACTGCCTTTCTTTGATATGGGTTGAACGCTGGCCAGCTTCCAAGAATCGGGAAATATTCCGGTTTTATAAGATAAATAGAAAATTTTTGTTAAAATTGGAGCTAGTTGCCTAGCAAAGTTTTTAAGAATGAGGGGTGGAATACCGTCTGGGCCAGCAGATTTGTTGATATTGATAGAAAGAAGCATTTTCCGTACAATATTGCAACGAAAAATAATTGGTTTCATTTTCGTTACAACTGTGGGAATGAGTGTAGGAGAATGGGGGGGTTCAACTATATTTGAGTTTTCTGCGAAAATACGACCCAAAAGATCCGCTTTCTCTTTCGAGTCGCTCACGGGAATGTCATTCAGAACTAAGGTTGGAATAGAGGATCGAGTAAAATTGCTCTGGACTAATTTAACTGCCTGAAAGAAACTACGTGAGCCAGATGGGTGCTCGGCGAATTTCTTTGCTTTCTTCTGGATAAACGCGTCTTTGTCCAAGTCTATTTTGAATTTACTAATATTTCTGGCTTTCTTATAGGCGCTATGGGTTTCAGGTGTTTTATTAGCGTTATACGTCTTGAATGCTTTGCGTTTATTCCTCACTGCCTCATCAACATCCCGTGTAAACCAAGGCTCAGTTTTAGGAGTGATTAATCGATTTGGAATAAACCGCCGCATTCCTTCTTTTATGATTTCAGAAATTCTTATTACCGATGTGCTAGGATCTTGATCAACACAACAAATAGTTTTCCAAGGTGTTTCGTCATAAAAGTTTCTCAGTCCCTCCCAGTCAGCGCGTTTATAGTTCCAAACCCGACGAGGATTTGCTTTAATTTGTGTCGGTGATGTAAATTGCACTATTGCTGATATTAGTAAATGGTCCGATGTTCCGAGGGGTTGTTCGACTTTTGTCTTCGTAGTATCTGGTTCGTTTGTCAAAAACAGATCCAGCAAATTGTTGTTATGATGTGAATTGTCTGCGATTCTAGTGGGACACTCTATCATTTGCGTCAAACCGTGATAATCTGCGAGTATCAGTTCGGCTTGTCGTCCTACGTCGTCAGTGCGCGATGAATACTTAAGCCATTGTTTATTATGAATATTAAAGTCTCCAAGAATGGCCAGTCTTGCTTTGGGGTAGTCCGTGATAATCTTGTCTAGATTAGCCGATATTTGATCGAAAAATGTACATCCTGGGGGAGAATTTGGGGATCTATATAATCCTAATATAAACATAGTTTCATCAACACCTGAGATCTTCAGTGCTATAGAATTATGGTGCTTAGAGTTCAACTCGTAGGCCTTAATTCTCATACATGAAAGTGAATCTCGAACAAATACACAGACACCATGCTTGTTATAAAAGGAATGTTCCAATTCGTAACTAGGTATCCGGTATTTATCGGGATCCAACTTCGATGCTTTGCCACTAACAATTGTTTCGGTAAGAAACAATATGTCAGGTTTATTTTTTTCGATGTAGTGATGAACCTCGTTTAGATTCGAATTGAGACCTCTTATGTTGGTGAAGTCAATGCTAAGCTGTTGGTTCACTCTGCGGCCATTTTGTTGAGACAAAGACTTACCCTTTGACATTGCAGGCATAGCTACTGAAATTCGGCCAGGCCTAAATTTCAACACTTAACAGTACAAAAGAAACTGGGTATCTCTGTCACAAAAACACGGTAGCAGATTTCATGCAACAGTAGCACGATAAGAGAAAAGCAAAAAAAAAATGGGGACACAAAATTGAAGAGTACAAATAAAGGGTTAAATTCGAAATTCCTAACTTTTGTCAAAAAAAAACATTTCATAATCAACTAACTGATATTTTCCAACTCTTAAAATAAGTCCGAGGTGGGAGGAGCTAGATCATGTCACAAAACTTCAAATAAAAAAAAAAAACAGAGGCAATCCAAAAAAAATCACTAACAACTAAAACAAAACTTTTGGGTTTCTATTACCAAGACAAATGCTTTAAAATAATAAATAAAGTTATTACATCAAAGCAATAAAAGGTAAAATTTTACCTGCCTACCTCTTGGTAATAGTGAACACAAAATACCAAATAATTTTTTATTAAAGAACAATCTCACCAATTATATAATTGTACGCGTCCGTTCTTCAACACTTTTATTTTTCATAAACATTAACACAAACACTATAACACTTATTTAATTATTAGCTACTACACTTACTAACACTTATTAACACTTATAACACTATTATTTATCTATTTTCGATTATTTTTGTTTTTTGTTCCTTTTATTTTAAAATTTAGGAGACGTCGACTCGTCTGACTCCGAATGATGACACCACAATATCCGCCCCGGGTGCCACCCATGCTAGCTACGCCACTGTTTCCATATGTTGTCTTTTTCTTTTTTTGTTATTCTTATTCTGTTCAATATCATTGTGTATTATGTTGCAAAATACTGGCGTTAGGTTGTCTATGTCACGTTTTATGTTATAGGTGTTATTAGTATATATGTGCAAAGACTCTAAAGTTAATCTTTTTGAGATGTTTTGTTCCGTGTCAAGGATTTTTACGTTGTCAAAATCAGGGTAATGTCGCATACTCTGATGGTGGTCCATTAACGCAGTTTTGTGTGAAGCTGGATCAATGATCTTAGTTAGATCATTTTTGTGATTGTTGATTCTTTTATAGAGGTATTGGCTGGTTTGGCCTACATAGCTTTGGTTGCAGTTTTCCTGACAACCACGTCTACCCAAGCACGGTATTTCATGTATCACATTTGTCTTCATTAATTTGGGTGTAGGGTCTTTGAGTTTGGAAAAAACACTGTGTAGTCGTTTCTTGTTCTTGAACGCTAGTTGAATATTCGGACATATCTCGTTTACGATCTTACCTATGTTTTCAGAAACAGAGTGAACGTACGTCATACTTTTATATGTTTTGTTTTCGATATTCGTGTTTGTGTGAGCAGATGGAATAGTGGCTGTTTCTATTTTATGGAGTGCGGTTTCTATTAGTTTCTGTATTTTATTATATGGGTAATTGTTCTGCAGGAGAGTCGTCTTTATATATCTAATGTTTTCTCTATGATATTTTGGGTCGCTGAGTGTGAGTATTCTAGTGATGAAATTTTGAGCCGTGTTTAATTTTTGTGGAATCGGGTGTTGTGAATAAAAATTTAATATACGGTTTGAGGCAATATTTTTCTTATACCAATTGGTTTCTATTGTTTTGGATCCATTGCGTAGAATCATCATATCGAGGTATGGGATCTTTCCATTTGTTTCCTTTTCAATTGTGAACTTGATTTTGGGGTGGAATGAGTTAAGGGCATCTAACGTTTCGTTTATTGCTGTTATGGGTATAATGGCAAATAGATCATCCACATATTTCACTAGAATTTTTGGGATGTATGATAACTTGCTTTTAACCTCATTTAGAAGCCTTTGTGTTATAATATCGGCAATGACAGTGGATAAAGGATTACCCATTGGCATACCATATATCTGTTTGTAGTATGTGTCGTTATAAACAAAGCAATTCGCATCTACTAAGCAAAAATCCAGCATATCGAAAAATAGTTTCTTCGACATGGCTGTCTTCGTTTTAAGTTCATCATTCCATCGTTCTTTTATTATTTGAATGGCTAGATCTATCGGAATGTTTGTAAATAATGCTACGATATCAAAACTTAACATTATTTCACTATCATCTATTTTTAATTTATTGAGTTTTTCTTTGAGGCAAAAAGAGTTTTTTAGGTTATGAGTATCATCTATGATTAGGAGTTTTAAAATGTCGGATAACATCTTGGAAAGTCGTGATGATGGGGTGTTCAACGATGCTACAATGGGCCGTAAAGGGATACCGGGCTTGTGTGTTTTCGGTTGGGCATATAGTTTGGGGGCGCTGGTGTTATATGTGGTTAGTGTGTACATCTCTTGTTTTTTAATAACTTGCTCATCTGCTAAACGTTTTATTAGCTTGTTATTTAACAATTGTAATTTATTTGTTGGGTTGCATTGTATCGGTACGTATGTATTTTTGTCATTTATTAGGTCATTCATTTTGTTTTTGTAGTCTGTTTTCGTCATTAGCACAGTGGCTTTTCCTTTGTCACTACACACAATTAAGATGTCACTGTGTTCTTGAGTGAATTTTTTGAGGTTATTATATATTATGTTTATTGTGTTGTTAGCTATGGATTTGTGCATGTGCACTAAGTGCTTGCTGTTTGCAATTATATTCGCAAATTTTGCTTTGGCTATTTCTTTTGTTTTTGTGTCCTGTATGGATTTTATAATTTCTTCTGTGTCTGCAATAATGTCAATGCAATAATGTTGCCCTTATTTGACATTATTGCAGACACAGAAGAAATTATAAAATCCATACAGGACACAAAAACAAAAGAAATAGCCAAAGCAAAATTTGCGAATATACATAATAGCAAACAGCAAGCACTTAGTGCACATGCACAAATCCATAACTAACAACACAATAAACATAATATATAATAACCTCAAAAAATTCACTCAAGAACACAGTGACATCTTAATTGTGTGTAGTGACAAAGGAAAAACCACTGTGCTAATGACGAAAACAGACTACAAAAACAAAATGAATGACCTAATAAATGACAAAAATACATACGTACCGATACAATGCAACCCAACAAATAAATTACAATTGTTAAATAACAAACTAATAAAACGTTTAGCAGATAAGCAAGTTATTAAAAAACAAGAGATGTACACACAAGCCACATATAAGAGTAGCCACATATTCAGAGTAGGCAATGAAAATTGAATAGACAGAAAATTTTTGAGCTCCGAAAAATTTATTTATTTAAATCGTATAGTTTTAATTTATATCAAATTGTATTATAAACATCTGCTAAACATTAATACTAAAGATGATAACAAGAAATAGTTTTCTCACTGCAAATTCAACTAATTTCAAGATTGAAAATAAATCTAATTTGGATGATGAAAAACTGAAGCAATTGGATGAAAAATTCAAGTTACTCGAAAGTGAGACTTTAAAGAAATTGGATCAATCAATTGCCTTATGGGCTGAAGATCAGCGTAATACAATTTCTAATCATTTCTCGGATCTGAAGAAAGCTTTCTTGGAAGAAATTAACCAAGAAATTGAAACTCTCAAGAAAAAGGTTGTAACCCTTGAAAACAAAGTCAATTCCTTTGAAGATAAAGATAGTTTAATGAATGATTTCAATAATAACCGGACAAAACTGGTCATCAATGGAATCCCAAAAATTGTCAATGATTCTAATGAAATTATCGTGTCTAAGATTTCAAGTGCTGTTGGTTTTGAAAATCCTCCAAGAGTCAGAGCTTACCGGACCAAGTTTAATGATCAAAGTGATTCTATATTGTTAAACTTTGATTCTGAATTTAACAAGGATGAATTCTTCTTCAACTATATGAAAATTGCAAACCGTCTAACCGTTGAAAATATCTTTAACGAACCAGGAAATTTCAATAGGATCTTTATTCAATTTGCGATGTCCAAAAATCAATTTGCACTTTTCAAAGAGGCTATGAAATTTAAAAAGGAACGAAAAATTAGAAATGTCAAAGTTGGACAAATCGGTCTTGATGTTACTTTTAACAATGGCAGAAAAGCTAGTTTCTCATCAATTAATGATCTAAATCTTATGATTATCGCAAACCAAGTTTTTTAGGAGCTCTCTTTTTCCGAAGATAATGTCAAAAACAAATATATATGAAAAACTAACCTTTTTTATCTTCAATCTGGTGAGTGTTATTATGAAATGCTTTCTTTTGTTTCCTTTTTTAATTTTGTTGTTTATTTCATCTCTTGATTTTTATTTCTGTGCTTTTGATTATGCCTTTTTCATGATATCTAAATGTTTGCCTCTCTTATTGAGGCTATCAAAATTTAATTTCCCAGATTAATTCATTTAAACTTTCCACAAATACTCTTAACATTAATAATATTATTTTAAAATCAGCTTTTAATAACAATAATAATTTCAATTTTATTCATATTAATCCTGGAAGTCTTAAACCAAATCTAAATGAAATTCGTTCTGTTATCAATAATTTAAACTTACATGCACTTGCTATTTCTGAATCTTGGTTTAATGAGAGTATTAATGATCGTTTAATTGCAATTAATGGACTTAATTTATTCAGACATGATCGTGTTGGAAAACGTGGTGGGGGTGTTGCTATTTATTTACTTAATAGTATTAAGGGTAAAATTGTATGCAAAAGCAGATCAAATAGTATTGTTGAATATTTATTCATTGAAATCATTAATAATAATAATGAGAAATTGTGTTTTGGAGTCGTTTACAATCCTCCCAATAATAAAATTTCTGATAATTTGAAGCGTGTTTTTTCTGATTTATCAATTAGATATCCTCATTTAATTATTGTTGGAGATTTTAATATTAATCTTCTTTCTAAATTAAAAAAAACAACTAGTTTTATAAATTTTTTGTCATCAATTTCCTTAAATATCTGTTCTGAAGAACCAACTAATTTTGTTGACGGATGTAATCCAAGTTTAATTGACCTGTCAATTGTCAAAAATCGTAGCTTAGTTAAAAGTTTTTCCCAACTTTCTATTGGTAGCTTTACGACACATGATTTATTATTTGGTTCTTATTCAATCAACATGTCTTCTTTTGTTAATAATAGTTTTAAATTTTATCGTAATTTCAAAAATATTAATTTAGATAATTTATTATTTTGTGCTTCAAAATGTGATTTTGATAAAATTTATTGTCTTTCTAATATTGATGACCAAGTTCAAGTTTTGACCGATGAATTAAAAAAATTAATGAATATTTTTGCTCCTTTGAGGAAAATTAAAATCAAGAAAAACACTGCTGCACCTTGGATGAACGATTCACTAATAAATTTGATTAATCGTAAAAATTTTTACTATTCATCGTTTAAATCTGAAGTGAACATTCACCTTAAAAACAATCATCTCATAATGTTTAAAAAACTTCGTAACAAATGTACTAATCTTAGAAAATATCTTCAACGTGAATGGTTTAATTCTAAAATTGATCCAGACCTTCCTTCTAAGACATTATGGAATAATTTGAAAAATAATGGTGTTACTAAAGATTCTAATAATGTTATTACCAGTTTTTCGGCTGAAGAATTCAATAACTATTTTTCAAATTCATTTTCTAAAAAAACTGCACATCTGGTAACTTTTGATAATGATTGTGATGAAGCTGGTTGTTTTGAATTCTCTACTATCACTGATATCGATGTCGATTTTTATCTTAGTTCTATTAAAACTAATGCTTGTGGTGTTGATGAGATTCCAATATTTTTCATAAAAATGCTTGGTTGTTTCATCATCCCATTTATCACTTATATTGTCAATAACTGTATTACACAGTCTTATTTCCCTGAGCATTGGAAATGTAGTATTATAAAACCTATCCCAAAAAAATCAAATCCAACTAATCTAGAAGACTTCAGGCCAATTAGCATTTTACCATCATTATCAAAAGTTTTGGAAAAAGTATTGAAAAACCAAATTCAAAGTTATGTTGATAATAATTCTCTTCTCTATAAATTTCAATCTGGGTTTAGAAATGGACTCAGTACTAATTCAGCAATGCTTAAAGTTATTCATGATCTTTGCCTTGCCTTTGAAGAGAATAAAGTGTCAATAATTTGTTTCCTTGACTTCAAAAAAGCTTTTGATCTTGTTGATCATTTGTCTCTTTTGTTGAAACTAAGAAATAAATTCAAATTCTCAATCAGATCTTGTAACTTTATTAAATCGTTTTTATCTAATCGCAAACAACAAGTTTCTATTAATAATATTCTATCACATCAAGTTGAGATTAGCTCTGGTACTCCTCAAGGTGGCATTTTATCTGCTTTATTATTCTCTATGTTTATTAATGACCTTCCTGATTATGTTGACATCAATACCCATCTTTATGCGGATGACTCTCAGATTTATTGTTCTTTTCCGTTTGATCAATTTAATTTATGTGTTGATAAAATGAATGCTTCTCTTTCTTCTATTTCTGATTGGACAAATTTGAATCATGTTTATGTTAACCCATTAAAATCACATGCTATGATTATTAGCAGAAAGAAAATTAATAATCCTCCTCCCATTTTATTTGATGGTAATGTCATTAATTATGTTGAAAAAACAAAATCATTAGGTTTAATTCTTAATTATGATCTCACTTTTGATGATCATGTTATTAAAATTTGTGGTGAAGTTAACAGTTGCTTAGGGATGCTTTATCAATCAGTTAGTTTCACACCTGTCAATTTACGTTTGAAACTTGTTAGAGCTTTAATAATACCCAAATTACTATATTGCTCAAATATTTTCCATAATTGTTCAAGAAAAAGTTGGGATTTACTAAATGTAACATTTAATAACTGCGCAAGATATATATTTAATCGAAACAGATTTAGTTCAATTTCTACCTTTTCTTTTCAAATTTTAAATTGTTCTCTTGAAAATTATCTTAAATATCGTACTTGTCTATTTTTGCATAATTTAATAAAATATAAATGTCCAGACTATCTTTATGAACTTCTCATTTTTCCAAGATTTCAACGAAATAAGTTACTGAAACTTCCAAACAGTTGCCTTTCTTCACAATTTAGATCATCGTTCTTTGTTGAGAGTATTAGATTGTGGAATAATCTTGAAGCAGGCATTAGAATTCTTGAATCAACTTCTGACTTCAAGAGGAAATGCTTGCTTCATTTCTCCTCATGTTAAGGGTTTGGTCATTGCACAGAAGTGATAATCAATAAGTTTAGGCTTTTTGAACTCAAATTACTATTTATTAAAGAAAGCAGTTCATTAATGTCACCAGATTGATTTTGTTACATTTTCAATAATTCTTTATTTTCACAATTATTTAATTCTTTTTTTTTTTTTTTTTGTATTAATTAATCAATGAATAATTAATATTTTAATATTAAACTTAGTTCACGATAAACTTCGGTTTAAAAAGGAATTCCTTATGTGATACTACACTGTATAAATAAATAAATAAATAAATAAATAAATATAACACCAGCGCTCCCAAACTATATGCTCAACCGAAAACACACAAGCCCGGTATCCCTTTACGGCCCATTGTAGCATCGTTGAACACCCCATCATCACGACTTTCCAAGATGTTATCCGACATTTTAAAACTCCTAATCATAGATGATACTCATAACCTAAAAAACTCTTTTTGCCTCAAAGAAAAACTCAATAAATTAAAAATAGATGATAGTGAAATAATGTTAAGTTTTGATATCGTAGCATTATTTACAAACATTCCGATAGATCTAGCCATTCAAATAATAAAAGAACGATGGGATGATGAACTTAAAACGAAGACAGCCATGTCGAAGAAACTATTTTTCGATATGCTGGATTTTTGCTTAGTAGATGCGAATTACTTTGTTTATAACGACACATACTACAAACAGAAATATGGTATGCCAATGGGTAATCCTTTATCCACTGTCATTGCCGATATTATAACACAAAGGCTTCTAAATGAGGTTAAAAGCAAGTTATCATACATCCCAAAAATTCTAGTGAAATATGTGGATGATCTATTTGCCATTATACCCATAACAGCAATAAACGAAACGTTAGATGCCCTTAACTCATTCCACCCCAAAATCAAGTTCACAATTGAAAAGGAAACAAATGGAAAGATCCCATACCTCGATATGATGATTCTACGCAATGGATCCAAAACAATAGAAACCAATTGGTATAAGAAAAATATTGCCTCAAACCGTATATTAAATTTTTATTCACAACACCCGATTCCACAAAAATTAAACACGGCTCAAAATTTCATCACTAGAATACTCACACTCAGCGACCCAAAATATCATAGAGAAAACATTAGATATATAAAGACGACTCTCCTGCAGAACAATTACCCATATAATAAAATACAGAAACTAATAGAAACCGCACTCCATAAAATAGAAACAGCCACTATTCCATCTGCTCACACAAACACGAATATCGAAAACAAAACATATAAAAGTATGACGTACGTTCACTCTGTTTCTGAAAACATAGGTAAGATCGTAAACGAGATATGTCCGAATATTCAACTAGCGTTCAAGAACAAGAAACGACTACACAGTGTTTTTTCCAAACTCAAAGACCCTACACCCAAATTAATGAAGACAAATGTGATATATGAAATACCGTGCTTGGGTAGACGTGGTTGTCAGGAAAACTGCAACCAAAGCTATGTAGGCCAAACCAGCCAATACCTCTATAAAAGAATCAACAATCACAAAAATGATCTAACTAAGATCATTGATCCAGCTTCACACAAAACTGCGTTAATGGACCACCATCAGAGTATGCGACATTACCCTGATTTTGACAACGTAAAAATCCTTGACACGGAACAAAACATCTCAAAAAGATTAACTTTAGAGTCTTTGCACATATATACTAATAACACCTATAACATAAAACGTGACATAGACAACCTAACGCCAGTATTTTGCAACATAATACACAATGATATTGAACAGAATAAGAATAACAAAAAAAGAAAAAGACAACATATGGAAACATATGATTACAACTTAGACCACAATACCCCATACAACAACACACACAAGATAAACAAAAGAAGACGACTGCAATGATTACCAACATCAAGTTTTCCTTATCTGCTATGGTTTTGCGAAAATAACTCTATAGAATATATATATCTGTTTCCAACCATTCACAACTGTTGTGATAAAAATAATTTTGCAGTTGTTTATCAAAGTTACAAAAATAGTAGCATTTCACGGCCTAGGTTTCACAACAACAAGCGCTCAGCGGTGTTGATGTACACAAATATATTATACTGAGAATATAAAAAACATGTAAAAATGTACATATTTATAAGAATAAGGCAAAGAGAGGATAATTAGGATTAAAAGTTGCAGCGAAAAGTTTAATCGCACTAAACTTAAATTTTGCGCACAATTTAAAATTTTGACGCAAATTTCGAACCGCATATAATCAAAATCGCATAATTCAAGTGCCGCATAGTTCAAGGGCTACCTGTTATTTAATTTTGCAAGAGGAATTCCTTATATACAGTTTCTTGGAAAGTTAGTGAACAATTAGTGAAAAGAATGTAGGTTTTGCTTCACATCAGTTTTTTGTTGTTGTTTTTTGTGAAAAGAATTTATAGTCTATAATTAACGGTAGTTCAGTCATACCCGTACACATTAATTGGTGGCGTATCGCTAGGTTTATGGAATATTGTGGAAGCAGAATTTTCTATTTAATTGGACGAATAAATTCTTTAGAACCGTGTTAAATTTTGATCTTGAATGGACGAACTGCTGTTTAAACGTAAATCTTTTGTTAATTATTTTGGTAAGACATATAACCATTCCATTTGGTTTCATTCTATTTTTAGTGAGGTGCAATGGGGAAGGTTTTGTTTAACAGTTTTTGTTATGTAGAGTGGTTGTGTTTTAGTTTAATTTATTACTCAATTTTTGTAATATATGGTTATATCTTGAATATTTTTCTGTTCATTCGCGCGGATATTATCAACATGATTTCTCGCTGTAAAATGACAGTATCGTCGGTATATTGAACGAATTCGATATTTCTACTCAATTCGAATTTTATATCTGATGTTTAAACATTTTAAAGATGTGATTGTACACCGTCTTGAGGTAGGGTACAGCATATTTATTCATAATTTATTTCTTCAATACTTACATAACATTCCCTATCTAGGAGGAAGAATTGAGTTATTTTACTTACACTAAAAAAAATTAAAGTAATGACAACCTCATCTCGATGCTGGCAGTTTATTATTCAAACCAAAACACTTGCAAACAGTTTCACGATGATTATGACAAGTGACAACTACATGAAAAAATCAATTTTGGAGTTCGATTTACCATATCTGCTCGCGGCGAGGTTGAGACAACTGCATTTCGATTGGATATAGAACATGTTTTTTTCAGTGTAGATATGGTTAGAAATAACATTTAATCAGTTTGCATAAAACGTCCTGGTGCCACACTTTATCAAAGGCTATTTTAATGTCGAAACAAAACAAGATTGTTGATTTTCCTTTGTTCATATTTTCTTTTGCAAAACTACAGATGCGTAAATTGATGAGTGGTTAAATATCCTTTTCTTAAACCACATTGCTTGTCATTGTGTTATATGGAATTGATAAAATTTGCTAGTCTTGAAAGAATCGCTTTTTGGTAATACGTAGTACCCTTAATAAAAATTACCTCCTTATCCATTAAAAAAATTATTAAAAGCGGTTAACCGTTCAAGCACAATTTAACTTTCAACTGTCCTTTAAATAAAATTTTTTATAAACTTCGAGCTGCACTACGTTTTTAGGGTTCCGTTTTTTATACGGAACACTATTAGTGAGAGTACAACGTGTTTTTCACATTATTTCGATTATCTCGTGAACCATTAATCCGATGAACTTAAAATTTAAGGTGCTTATAAAACTAACCTATCCACACAAGATGGCGGGTTAAAAAATAAATAAAGTTGTGTTCGTTTGTTTTAAGGAGGTACGATGTAAAGCCTTTGAAAACATACATTTTTTTAGCGAGACGAGTAGGGTATCATATGAAAGGGCTTCATTTCAGCATTATTTAAAAATATATTTTGGAATTTTTCACCTCACCATTTTTTGTATAATTTTGAAAAATGACGTTTTCGGGATGTTTTATTGCCCCGATTAACTCCGACCCTACTTCATCGAAAATCTTGAAATATATTTGGAATGATAGAAAATTGAGTAAGTTTTTAATGAAAAATATAGAAAAGTGGCAGACACTAATAACTATATTTATTAAAGGGGTGGGAATGTTAAGGGGTAAAAACATCATTTAAAACCAGGTCATGTGGGGTGTCATTTGAAAGAACACTTGATTTTAGAAATATTGCCATTTTTCTAGAATTTTGCAATGCATATTTTTTGAATTATTATCAATAAAGTGACACAAAAAGTTGGTCCCCCCCCTCCCCCTTGCATTTCGAGCCTAATAAACAGAAAAATTTGAAAAAATTCACAGAGACAGGAAGTTTGATAAACTCTGAATGAAAAATATAGCGAACTCTCAAATAATTATATTTTTGTATTTTTAAGGGATTGGGGTGGGGAAGGGTGAAAAAAAACTATTTTGACCCAAGCGAGTGGGGTGTCATTTGAAACAGCACAAAATTTCCAAAACATTGCAATTTTTTTTAGAAATTTCCGGTACACCGTTTTGGAGTTATTCTAAAAAATGTGCACATTCCAGACCGTCCCCCCCCCCCCCTACGTTTCGACACTGATAGACAGAAAAAATTGAAAAAATTCATAGAGACAGGAAGTTTGCTATATTTTGAACGAAAATTATAGCGGACTCTCAAATAATTATATTTCTGTGTGTTTAGGGGATGGGTGTAAAGGGGGTAAAAAAAACTTTTTTTGACCCAAGCGAGTGGGGTATCATTTGAAAGAAGACCAAATTTCCAAAACATTGCAGTTTTTTTTAGAAATTTCCGGTACACCGTTTCGGAGTTATTCTAAAAAATGTGCGCATTCCAGACCGTTCCCCCCCCCCCCCCTACGTTTCGACACTGATTGACAGAAAAAATTGAAAAAATTCATAGAGACAGGAAGTTTGCTATATTTTGAACGAAAATTATAGCGAACTCTCAAATAATTATATTTCTGTGTGTTTAGGGGATGGGTGTAAGAAGGGTAAAAAAAAACTTTTTTGACCCAAGCGAGTGGGGTATCATTTGAAAGAAGACCAAATTTCCAAAACATTGCAATTTTTTTTAGAATTTTGTGGTACACAGTTTCGGAGTTATTCTAAAAAATGTGCACATTCCAGACCGTTCCCCCACCCCCTTACGTTTCGACACTGATAGACAGAAAGAATTGAAAAAATTCATAGAGACAGGAAGTTTGCTATATTTTGAACGAAAATTATAGCGAACTCTCAAATAATTATATTTCTGTGTGTTTAGGGGATGGGTGTGGGGAGAGCAAAAAAAAAACTTTTTTGAACCAAACGAGTGGGGTGTCATTTGAAAGAACACTTAATTTAAGAAACATTGCAATCTTTTTTAGAATTCTGCGATGCATAGTTTTTTAGTTATTGATGAAAAAAAGTGCTATTTTAAGTGTATGTATACCACCTTATATTTCGACGCTGATTTATAGAACAAATATTCCCAATTTAGACTATTAAAATACTTTAGCTAACATAAACAGCTATGGATAAGATTTAACCTCAAGTAACATTTTTGATCAATGTAGATGTGATTGACATTTACTATTGATGTTTACGATTAAACATTTATTCTGTTATGCGTCCATAGTCTGACGATATAAAGACTTTACAACATAACTTTATGTCATTTATTTTTGATAATGTGTTCTTTTACATTCACGGAACCCTTGGCGAGCGAATTTTATTCGCACTTGTCCGACTTTTAATTTATGCTAACGATTACCAAAGTAACGATTACCAAATAATCGAGTTCACATTCCCAAAAATTACCAAATGTCTAAGTAAATACTAAAAAATTTTAAAACTTCATGAACCAAAACGGCTCATGAACAACAACAGCTCAACATTTTATGAACAGCATACAAAATGAGGTAGCAAATAAAACAGGTTGAAAAGAGATATGAACAAAAAACGATAAGTTGTATTGTATATTATATTTATTTTGCTAGAACAAACTGTGGGGGAGAAAAACTTTTCACCACAAAAGCGTTTCAAGACGGTTATCCAACTAGTACGCGTATTGGATGGAGCAAAGAGTTTTCAAAATTAAGAACGCTATTACAATTGAGTTTATAATTGAGAAAAGCAGTTGACAACAAAAAATTTCTATTTGCGTCTTTCTAGAAATTGAAGAAATCTTCCGCAACCTCTCATATGAATAGGAGAGGTCCATAAAGCGGAGTCTTACAACTCTTAATGTAAAATTTAGTGGGTGACGAAATTTTTGCTATCTTAGGTTGCAAGGATATCATATGTCTAAGAAACCTAAATGACAAACGCCTTTTTTGAAGCGGTTTTGGAGAAATTGCGGGGAAAATCAATTATCCGGACACAATTTTTAGGATGGTTTATGCCATCTTAAGCTTTGAGAAAATGATAAAAATGTCGACTAAAATTCTAATTAATTTTTTAATAATTTAAATAAGGGACAAATTTATAATTTTTAGTAGTAAATCAGTGTATAATAAATTGTTGAGTTATAAATTAATAAATCAATTAATTTATAACTCAACATTTTATTATACACTAATTTACTACTACTGCTGTTTTAATTAAATGTTTTATAACGAAACCACAACATAGTTTACCTTAGATTACAATTTAACATATAGCCCAGGTAACAATTTCGCCTAAATTTTTTAAATTATTCCAACTTAACTTGAAAAAGCATTGTGTAAGACCATATTATTCAAGCTTTACCTAAAAAAAGCTTGTAAAAGACTAGATTCACTAAGTTTCTTATATAATTCCTTAAGTAAAGCTTAATTCAAAAATAAATATTTAGGGCATATTCAAGTAAGTGTTACTCAAGTATAATACCTTTTATAAGGTTTTATTCACATATAACTTATAAGGTAGTATTCAAGATGTTTTTACTCAAGAATTCAATCCCTTATATAAACCTTTATTAAAGTACAACTTTTAGGAAGAATCCAAGAAGATTCTTACCCAAGGATAGTTCCTTGTATACGACTTTATTTATGTATAATAATTTTAGTAGTATTCAAGAAAATTGTTACTCAAGTAATATTTCTTATATACGGCTGTTTTCAATGAATATTAAAAAATTTATAACAAATCGATCTGTCAATATTTTTGACAGTTCGTGTTTAATTCGCGATTGTGTGTTTTTTTTATTAAATCACTTATCGATGTGTTTAAAAAGTTAACAAACCTTTAAGAACTTTAACAAACTATTATTGATTAATACAAAAGATTATTACAAAATGGTAGACATATTTTCGTCAATGGAAATTTGCAATTGCCATTATTCCGCAACCATTTAATCAAACGTTTCTGATGATGGTTTATAAATTGATTGAGATTTACCATTTCTGATGATGGTTTATATAATGATTTGAGTTGGTCAACAAATAAATAAACTTATGATAATTTGTCATACCATTCATTTTTGTATTATATGTATGTAATCGCCATATTGTGCGCAATTTGCTTGGGAAAAAATTATATCAAAACTTGCAACAGATTGCAACTGACTTATGGAAAATATAACGTAGAACGTTTATTTAATATGGTCATATAACATTTATTTATTAATCAGCCAAATTGTGCAACTGAAAGTAATGCCAATCACAGCATACTATACCCCTTACGAAGCTTGAGTAACACTTTTGTTCTGTATTGAGTAACGTTTTATTCCTGTCGTGGAAATTGATTTAATGAACGTGCGTAAGGGTAAACGATGAGGAAGAGGGTCTGTGTTCGATTCCTGCCAGGCACGTTTTCATTTCTGAATTTTATTTTCCTTTTTTTTATTTTATTTTGATTTAATCATTTTTAATCGTACAATTGAATGGAAACACATGCGTAGATATCGTATATGAATACGCAAAATTATTTTCATTTCGAGATTGTCTTCAATCATAACCAATATTATTTTTAACAAAAACCCATATATTCTCATTTTAGGAAACCATTAGTACACTTTATATTCATTCCTAATCAAAATGTTTGAATAAAAATTAATTCATAGTCGTGGTAGTGGTCCGAAACTTGAAATGTGTACAAATAATTTGTTAAACAATAGTGATTAAGTTTCAATTTTCTTTATGACAGCTGCTAAATAGAGAAGTGGATAGCGTGCCGTCCTGGAGAATCAAAGGTTACGAGTTCGATCCCAGCTACAGGCGTTTGTAAAGATGCGAAATGTGTAAAATAAATTGTAATTTCCGATAAAAGATTAACTCAATAGCAGCAATATACAAAAAAAAAGGAGTTTAATGCGCCAATTAACCAAAATAACTAAAGGAAACAATCACCAATTTTTTTTTTCAGTGGCATCGCTTCTTGAATAGCCACTGAGTAATTCTCTTGAGAAAATATTTACTCAAGCACTTTATTCAAGTAACATTTTGACAGTATTTGAATAAGCCTTTAATAACAACTTATGTACCACTTTATTCAAACACTTATATAAAACATGTATAAAGCATTATATATGTCTTCTTGAATAAAGTATATTTTTTCATACGCCTTTTCTCCTTGAGTAGAGCTTGTATAAAACTTTTATCATGCATAGTTCAAGAATTTTAAATTTCCCCTTCCATTTTAAATTCCTCTTTTAAAGCTTTACTCAATGATTACCTAGGTTAAATTGTTACCTGGGAGATAACTAAAATTTATTAGATCATCCATTAAAATTGGATTGCTTTTTTCTCAGGCTTTATTGTCGGGCTCCAAACCCACCTCGGACGACAAATATGCATTTTTCTCTCTCTTCGTGTATAATTTATTATTTCACATATTTTAAGAAATAGTATATTGTATTATAACTATTGCGAACGGGTTGTCCGAATAAGAGTGTAGTTGACTCGCGTTCAAAAAAGCAGTTCGCACTAGTAACACGCAATAATTTTTGTAACAAATGCACAAAATAAAATGAATTGTATAGGGGTTACATAATTCATAATAATTAATATTAATTAATTATTGTAATAAACAGTTGTTTTAGAGAAAAATTCGAAAAAGGTCGGTCGTTATATTTTTATTTAGCAGCAAAATGGAATCTAGTTTTAGTAATTATTTTGAGTACAAAGCTTATAACGAGGGTGGCGTGCTCTAGTATAGATCTAACGAAACAAGGATAGCGATGAGATGACTACCATCACTATAATGCTAGAAAGAACATATTTTGTAGAAACTGGATCACGAGCAACCTCAATGGACTTGAATTGAGCAGGCTTAACGCACGCCAAACTTCTTACGAAGTCATTGCGGAACGCCACACCTACGTTACAGGGAGATCATAAACAACTGATCAGTATCTGATCCCAGCCAGCTTGGTTCTTGGAAACTAAGAGGAAAAAACCCTATCATAATTTTATAACTCTTATTGATTGCCGTCAATTCGATACTATACTCACAACTCGCGTCAGTGTATCAGCAATCTGCCTGTTTACCAAATTCAATTTGTTCCTCTATTCTCCAGTTAATCTATCTAACATATTAATTTGCAATACAAACCTACCCATATATAATTCCGACACAATATAATATACTGAATCAGAATGAAAAATCAAATCTAATTCACAATCGTTATCAAAACCATTATCTTATTTGCTACGAAAATTTGTATTAAGTATAAAGAATCTTAACTCAGGTTCTTATACATCCGCACAAGGTACGAAGTATAACGAAACACATCCAACACATCTCTTTAATTATTTGTTGTTGCATGGCTTCATTAAAATAGTGGTAAGGAATTGCGTTGATCATATTTAATATTTTATAAAATGGTGTGTAAATTATTGATTGATGAATAAAATGTGGGATTGCTGATTCACTTGCAAACGTCAGATTGGCTAGCTATTTTAAGAAAAACAAAAACTGTTTGAGATGACGAGAGAAAATCGATAAAAAGTTCACGTCAAACAAAAATATGAAATTCTCGCTAGTACGGTTATTTAATTATATGTACGGTTATTTAATTATATAAAGTACGGTTATTTAATTATATATATTAATAACCAAATTCTAATCTATTTAATAGAAAAAAAAGTCCAGCGGCTAGTATATCCGCTAGAAATTGGTACATTTCGGGGTCAGACAGTTTTGTGTACAAATAAAATTAGATGTGTCAAATTTGAGATTAGTTTAAATAAAAAATTCAAGTAGCAACAGAATAATTCAACAAAATTATCAAACCGAATTAAATACATTATCCGAAATAACTTTATCAATGTAATTTCGGAACAGTTTTATTTAAGTTGGTTAAAATTAGTTATAACTCATAACATATAAAATCCACCAAAGATCAAATGAACTACGTCACAACTAAAATTTTACCATCACACATAATTTATAATCAAACATTACCAAACAATTTTAATTCATAATCATCTTTGTTGTTGTATTTTTTTGTTCGTATTAAATTAAATTTAAATCTTTTTTCAAACGGTTTACTTAGTGAAAAAAATAAAAACAAAAGAGAATTTGATCTTTTTCTATGATATTTAATGGCTTGATATTTTTCTTGCAAGAGGTGCATTATAATGCTTATAAAAATGAAACCTCTTGGGTTAGAAAGCTGAAATTTTTTAAAGCTATAGTTTAAAAGTACATATGCTTAAATGTTAAGTTGAATTTAAATAACATAAACTCAAACACGATGAAAGCATTGCCTTTTGCGTTTGTTTTCATTTTAACAGCCCTAGGGTCTCAACCTTTAGACCTGAACTATTTTGGCGAATCTGAACTTAAGAATCCCTCATTTAGCCATTTAAAAAAAAACCTCTATATCTCACATATAAGATTATTGTGATATGGTTTTTTTGAGTATTTTTAAATAAGGGATTTCTAAGTCTAGATTCGTCTAGAACCTTTATTTCATTTATTTTTCATTTTTATAAATTGGCTTTATATTTCCAAATGGCGTTACAGATTCACGATTTATCTTTGCTAAAAATAAATCAAACTTTAAATCCTGAATCGAAGGTTTTGCAAAGATTAATGGAAAGAAATACAAATAACCAAAAGCTCTCTTTGTAGGAAACCGAATGAAACCTTTCCTTCAAAATGTTTGAGAATATCAGAGTAGAATTTAATTGTACAACAGTTCATATGTCTTACATACTTAACATTTTGTCATTTTCACCTGCGATTTAATTTTTACGTAACCACGGTGTCCACTTTTTTTTTCAATACCAAATTCCATGACTTTTCATGACTTTCCAGAACGTTTAGCGTTAATTAAAATCGATTATAAATTAACGTATCTGAATAACCGAAGATAATATGCTAACTGTGGGTTGAGAATATAAATAGTTTCTTTAAGAAATTTATTGACGTTCGTTTTAAAATGTTGGGGATTAAAATTGTCGGACTATCACCAGCAAACCTATGGATTCAATGAATTGTTGACTCCAACAAGTATCACTCATCAGTATAGATGAAAAGAATAATTGGGAAAAGAACGGAACCCTGAGGAACTCCAGCATTAGTAGAAAATACTTTCGATGAGACACCGTCAACATTGACCTGAAATTTTCGATCAGTAATTATAAACTTTGTACTCAAGAAATAAGTATATCGTATATGTCGCCTAACTTAGCCCCGCCATTTTTAAGAAAATTAAAAACAAAGATTGTGCTGCATTGTGCTACAGTTGTGCTGGATGTGCTACTCAGAAAGAATGCTATATCACCAATGGAAAAAAGTTGGCACGCTGAAACAATTTTTCGAGCAGAAGTTAGCCTCACCATTTTGAAAAATCTGAAAAACAAAGGTTGTCCTGTATTGTCCTCGAGTTGTGCTGGTTGTGCTATTTAGAAAAAAATTTCATATCCCTAGTGGAAAAGTTTTATAACACTGAAATCATTTTTTCAAGTAAAAGTTAGCCCGAACATTTTGGAAAAAAAAAACAAAGGGTCTGCTGTACGGTGTTAAAGTTGTGCTAGTTGTGCTATTCAAGAACAAATTTGTATCACCAGCAGAATAATTTAAACACGCTCAAACGATTTTTCGAGTTGAAGTTAGCCCCGCTATTTTGGAAAAAATTAAAAGCAAAGGTTGTGCTGTATTGTGCTAGGGTTGTGCTGGCTATGCTTCTCAGAAATAGTTCCATATTATCAATGAAAAAAAGTTGGCACGCTAAAACGACTTTCCGAGCAGAATTGTTAGCCCCACCATTTTGAAAAAAATGAAAACCGAAGGTTGTGCTGTATTGTGCTCGAGTTGTGCTGGTTGTGCTACTTAGACAAAAATTTCGTTCCCTAACAGAAATTTTTTTTAAAGTTGGCATCATTTTTTTCGAATAGAAGTTAGCCCCGCCATTTTGGAAGAAATTAAAAACAAAAGAAGGGCTGTATTGTGTTATAGTTGTGCTGGTTGTGCTACTGAAAAAATATCGTATCACCAACAGAATAATTTAAACCACGCTAAAACCATTTTTCTAATGAAAGTTAGCTCCACCATTTTGCAAAAATCAAAGAAGAAAGGTTGTACTGTATTGTGCTACAGTTGTGCTGGATGTGCCACTCAAAGAGATTCCCATATCAACAATGAATAAAAGTTGGCACGCTAAAACGATTTTTCGAGCAGAAGGATATTTTCGAGCAGAAAGTATTCGAGCAGAAGATTAAGCAGAAGCTTGCCCCGCCATTTTGAAAAAAATGAAAAACAAAGGTTGTTATGTATTGTACTCTAGTTGTGCTGGTTGTGCTACTCAGAAAGAATTGCATATAAGAAATGAATAAAAGTTGGCAGACTAAACCGATTTTTCAAGCAGAAGTTAGACCCGCCACTTTGAAAAAAATAAAAATCAATTTTTATTTTAAATCGTTTAAAAATCGTGTTTAAATTATTCTGCTGGTGGTACAAATTTGTTCTTGAATAGCACAACTAGCACAACTCTAACACCGTACAGCAGACCCTTTGTTTTTCATTTTTTCCAAAATGGTGGGGCTAACTTTTACTCGAAAAAATGATTTCAGTGTTATAAAATTTTTCCACTAGGGATATGAAATTTTTTTCTAAATAGCACAACCAGCACAACTCGAGGACAATACAGGACAATCTTTGTTTTTCAGATTTTTCAAAATGGCGGGGCTAACTTCTTCTCGAAAAATTGTTTCAGCGTGCCAACTTTTTTCCATTGGTGATATGGCATTCTTTCTGAGTAGCACATCCAGCACAACTGTAGCACAATAAAGCACAATCTTTGTTTTTAATTTTCTTAAAAATGGCGGGGCTAAGTTAGGTGACATTGATCGTATAAGCTATAGCATCTCAATTTGCATTCATAAGATTGTTATGCCATCCACCTTGATCATTTGATGTGGAAATATCAAGAGCAACGACAAAAGTCTCTCCATGGTTATCAAGGAACTTGTTCCAGATATGAGTTACAAAGGCCAGTTGATCTCCCGGTGCTCTCCTCTTACGAAAACCGCATTGTCTTACATTAAGAATTTTTGATGATTTCAATAAGCTCATAATATTAAAACAAACATATTTTTCAAGAATGTTAGCAACAATGGACAAAACTGATATGGGTCTGAAATAAAACAAATAATTTTGTAAAAACGCCTTAATTGACATATGAGTTAAATTGAGATGTACCAACCAATAGCAGAGAGATATCGCTACCCAAAGTAATATCTTGGGGATGCTGACGGGTGAACTTTATTTAGTCAACGATAGCACTATCAATCTTAGCTAAGGAATATTCCTTAATGATGGACGTTATTGCTTGCTCGAAGAAATGAGCCTTCATATACCTCTATAGGTGGTTGACGGACAGCTATCTTAAAAGCTTTTAACGTATTATTGTGACACATATTGTAATTCCTACTCCACTGGACATTTTATTAAAAACAAATGCATACTTTACGAGATATTTATGTATTTTATTTCCAACAAATACATTGAAAAGTATTAAAAAGTATTGGCAATTCTGACAATTTTTTAGTAATTTTAGTTAAAAAACTAATAACTAGAGTTTCTAATTTCAATCAAATGTTTCACTTTTTAAAAATGGACACCGATGGTCGTCGAAGTTTTTCGAATGGTTCGCTGTCGAACTTCATTTTTTTATACTGACGATGTAGGTTAATGTTTTTGCTCAACACTTTACTGAACTATTCAATTCGGTATTAATAATTTCGTTTTTTTACAATAATGAAATCCCAACATAAATACATACTTGTTTTCGGAAGCGCTTTAGAAATATACGTAAATTATTTAATATTTGGATTCATAACAAAAATTAAATAAATCACTTCCAACATCCAGAAATTGAGCACAAAACTTTCGGCAGTGTCAATTTTTACCAAAAGTGTTTACAATGCAATTAGGTTTTTAAATTCTGGTACGGTCATTTGATCGTCACTGACCACACACATCTTTAAAAAGATGGTCAAACTACGTTATCGGATTAGACGTTGCAAAAACATTTGATCGAATGTTGCATTCCAACTTGATAAATAAGGTTTCAACTTTAAATTTTGCAATAGAAAACATAATTCAATGTTTTCTGACCGATAAATTTAAGTTTCCATTTGATATCTTTAAACAAAGTTAATCATTTTTGGTATGAATTATAATAAATTATAATGCATACATTCTGGGTACCACAGTGGCAGATTATAGCTACCAAATGCGGAATTTTATCTAGATTAGATTTTTGCTGAATTTTAGAAAAAATAGATGTAATTGGTTTGTCTGACGCATTAAATTTAGCCCGAGCTTCAAGCCATCATGAGCATTACTGTTCACTTGAACATGAGGGTTTTTCTCGTTATTTTATTGATAAAAATACACCGCATAAAATAAGCGTCATCTTTAAAGCAAGAGGAGCTCTTCTGAAGCTGAATGGAAATGCGTGGTCTAGCAATGCGTCTGATCAATGTTCATTATGTAACTTAGGCGAACAGGAAACTACCTTTCATCTCGTAGCACTGTGTCCCATTTTTATAGATCAAAGACAAATATGGTTTAAGAGGGAACATCTTTCATTTAGTGAGTCCTTACATATACTGAACTGTGATGTTGATAACTTGTACAACTATCTTTTTCGCGTGTTGAATTTTAGATGCGTTCTGATAAATGAATTTAATTTTTAATTGTTTGGTATCTTAAATGTTTTTTAAAAATTGATAAACACATCCTAACACTTTGTTTTGTCCTTTTTATTATATTTCTATGTTATCTTCTCTCAATATTTTAGTTTCTCGATATATATTTTCTATAAATTATTAATTTTATTTTAAAAATCACTATAATATTACACACAACTTAAATTTAAATAAACACGTAAAAGAATAACAACCTGGCAGACGGCTAAGCCCATTGTCTAGATGATTTGTTGAGTTAAATCTATAAAAAATTATCAATGTATTGTATTTTAAACTTTTTATACTCAATAAACGTCTTTATTATTATTATTAATAAATTATAAATTAACGTCTCTGAATATCCGAAGACACCCTGCGAAATGAGGGTTTGGTAAACGATTTATATTTGTTTTGAGAAATTTATGGAAATTGACCTTAATTTGGGAATTTTAATTGTCATGAAAAACCCAATATGGTAAAGAGATTCAAAGAAGCGAAACTCTTTAAAAAGTCACGCTGAAATTCCACTGTTTTCCATTTGAATGTGTCTATTTTTTTCGAAATCGAGTTAGTGCTGCTATCTATTGAAGAAATACAAAAGCTTTCAGTTGGTATATTCAATTTTGATGAATATCAAACCCAGTCCATATAAATCAATTAAAAAGAATTCGCAACATTTTTTTTATACCCAATTTACAGGGGAAAAACAACTTAATATGCCATTTTTTACCAAGACATGCCTCTGGTGGCCCCGGTTCAAAACACTTTTATGAACCATGTCTATTCATTGTTTAAGCCGAATTCACAAATTTTTTTGCTTTTAAAGACTTCAAACACAAAACTTCAATTTTCTCGAAATTTGATTTTATGGACTTACGTTGTTTTTCCCCTGTGCCCTTCATTTGATTTGAGCGCCTCAGAAGAATGCTCATTCATGATGTAGTTCCGTAGATGGATTTTTTAAATTAATTAACGCTGGTGTACCGAAAGCTCTGTTTTATATCCCAATCTAGTTTAATTTATATTAATCAATTGTTGAAAACCACTGACCCTATCAAAGACCTCTTGAAAAACACTGCACAAATCATTGGTCTCCTATCTTCAAAAGTAAAGTATATGAACGATTAAGCCCGACAAGGACATTAAAAAAAATTGCCGATTGTGGTAATCAAAATTTGGTCAATTTCAATTGAAAAAAATCAGCTATTGATGGTTTCTAAAAAGAAACCCGAAGTTCCCAACCATATTTCAATAGATGTAAAAAATAACTCACACCTTATCAAGTATCAACTACTTAATATTTATAAGTTCTATAATTCGTCCTTGTATGGAGTATTGTCGTCAAGATCGGACGCTGCATTTGCTTCCATCATGGCTATCTTGGACTTTGTTAAAAAACGTGCTGTACAAACTGCGCGTGATCAATATTTAATGTCAAATTTTGCTTTCTTATAAAATTTTCGCACAGTTGCTGGATCTCGTTTATTTTTATTAAATATAGTTAGTCACCCACAGTAGTCGGAAGAAATTGGGTGCATTAAACATTTTCCTTTAGACTTACTTATAAGTCGGTTAGTGCAAACAGACAAACTGTTGAGATCACATATTGCCATAGCGATAGAATGCAAAAGGAATTCTTTATACATTTAAACGAAATAATATTATGTCTTGGACTCTTGCCTTTATAGTTTATATAAAACTTTTCAGTATCGTAAAATTTCCAAGTATGGAAATGCAAAACATGACATTAAGTGAGATTGTTTTATAAGTTGGTTCGCTTGCAAAAATATTATTTAAACAAACTATATATGAGATATAAGTAAATTATTAAGAATGTATGAAATTTTATGATTAAATAAAATTTTTCCAGAGAAATAATTAAAATTTCATGACTTTCCATGACCTTCCCTAACCAAAAATATACCCTTGACTTTCCAGAATTCCATACCTGGTGGACACCATGGTAATTAACTATAAATTTTTTTGCGTGACATTGCAATAATTATGCCATTTTCTTTATTTAATTCAAAACCGTAAAATTGTTATGTCGTAATACCCCTCCTTTTTCATCTCACTCCAATTCTATTTTATTTCTTCCATCTTTTTTTTAAATTCGTATTTTATTTTTGAAAGGAGGCATCTGTCAAAATAATTAACTTTGACTGACAGTTAAAACAAAAACCTGTCAGTCGTTGTTGTTGTGAAATATGATTAATTTCATTTAATATTTTTTTTGTATCTTTTTTTTTTCTTTTCTTAATTGTTAAAAGAAATGACGTACATGAAACAAGATCATGAAATAGAAAATATTTTCTTGACAAACAAAAACAATTTTTAAGTAATGAAATTATGAAATTTTCTTAAAACGATGAATGGTTGGTTGAATGGATAGATATCAAAGACCAAACAATGAAAAAGCAAAAATTACATTGAAAAGATAAATTGATGAGGAAAATTAATGATGAAATGAATGTTTGATAATAGAGATAAGGGTAAGATATAAAGGAAATGATTGATTTAAAATTTAATACATACATTTTTTATTTTTAGACAAAAAATTGATGGAAAGTTTATAATGTCATTAAAAAAGGACGATGAATATTTTAGGGTTGACATAATTGAATTTTTTTATTCTGTCAAATTTATTTTCAAATTTTATTAATGAGTTTTTTGGTAATGGGATGAGTCGAATTAATTATTTGTTAGTATTCTTTCGTAACTTGATTTGAATCATTATTTTAAGCATATCTCTTGCACTAAACGGATGTGCTTTTTTATTTTTATTTTTTATACAGAAAGTCGTTTATTGTATAATACACAAAATGAATACTTTTATACACATTTTCATTATATATAAATACACACAAATCAGAACTTAAAAATTGTTTTTGATAGCATATTCTGTAAACCCACAAATCAATTTCACGTCGATTGATATGTCTTTGTCGGCAATTGAAATTTCAATTTTAAACATATATAAAATTTCATAAAAGAAAAATTGTTTATTTTATTTTCTATTAAAAACACATTTTCTTTTGAAAATTTTCTATTTTCTAAAATAATTTGTTCCTGTAGTTTTCAGTTATTTGTTTTATGGTTTGTGATTGAAATATAATTTATTATAACAAAATTTCAATATTAAATTCGAGATTTCTTGTTTTGTTACAAAGAACAATAATTTTTTTAAATCAAAAAATGTTATTGTATTGTAATTAAGGTAAGAATAGTATATTACATATCAAGGTGGAAAGCATTTTATTTCCGTCGAGGGTTTAGCTAGGCTAGGCGCGTTCCACCAAGGGCATTTTTAGCACAAGTTGGATATAAAACTTCAAACGATATTTGTATTATATTTTATTCACAACCACTTAATCACTAAATTTTGAAACATTTGTTCGTAAGTCAGGAATGTCAGGAATGGTTATGAAGTCAACTAGTTATAAATTTATAATAAATTTATTTTAATAATAAAGGCCAACAGTAGCCTCAATAAATACTATCAACTAGTTATATAGTTTTAATAATAAGTTGCAAGCATACTTCTTGATGTTTCAGTGCATATGCACTGTCCACCAATCACACAAATGCCAAGAGAATGATGGAGTTCTGAAACATGGTAATATAGTGTTGAAAACATAACGTAGTGTTTAAAGCTTATACTTAACGCGCAATTACAACTACATTTATCTCCACACATGATTAAATTTCTAAAAAATAACAAATAATAACAAAGCCTTTTTTTAAAAAATTTGCAAGAACAAAACTCAAATGGGGTTGCTAAAAATTCAGGTCATATTCCTAGGTCATGTGACACACTCCTTTTCTCAATGATTAAAACCCACATACAGAGTTATAGAAAGATCATTTTATCGTGAAAGCATAAGAGCAGCATTATCAAATAATTTTTTGAGTGGTTTGCAGACTCACATTGAATCGAATAGTGAACAACTAAAAGTGCGAGTGCTATCGTAGACTGAAAAGAGTTCAAACGCCAGCACACCTTAAACATCTCCTTTACTAAAGATTTCAAATTGCTTTTACTAGCAATATGTGATACCTCACGTTGACTTGAATGCCAATGTAAAAAAGAACTATAATACGCAGGTTTTTCATATCTGTAGATAAAAGTTGACCAAAAATATACAATGCAAAATATAATGATATCAATTAAATAAATAAAATTAAATTAAATAAATTAAATGAATTACACAAATAAAATAAAATAAATGAATTAAATGAATTAAATAAATTAAAAAAATAAATAAATTATATAAGTTAAATAAATTAAATAAATAAAATAAATTAAATAAATTAAATAAATTAAATAAATTAAATAAATTAAAAAAATTAAATAAATATAAAACTGAAATAAATTAAACAGATTAAATAAAATAAATAAATTAGGTAGATTAGATATATTAAAAAAATTAAATAAATGAAATAAATTAAATAACTTTAATAAATAAAATAAAATAAATAAATTAACCAAATGAAGTAAATTAAAAAAAGTAAATTAAATATAAATAAATTAAGTCAATTTAATTTTATTTAACTTAAAAAATTAAACAAATGCTGAAATCTTCATAAATTAATCAAAAATAAATTAAATTCAAAAAAAATAAATTAAATAAATTAAATATTTAATAAACTAAATAAATTAAATAAATTAAATAAATTAAATAAAATTAATAAACTAGATAAATCAAATAAATTTAATAAATTAAATAAATTAAATAAATTAAATAAATTAAATAAACTAAATAAATTAAAAAAATTAAATAAATTAAATAAACTAAATAAATTAAATATATTAAATAAATTAAAAAAATTAAATAAATTAAATAAATTAAATAACTTAAATAAATTAAATTAATTAAATAAATCAAATAAATTAAATAATTTAAATAAATTAAATAAATTAAATAAATTAAATATATTTAATAAATTAAATAAATTAATTAAAATAAGTAAATTAAATTAACTAAATAAATTAAAGAAATTATAGAAATTTAAAAAAATTAAATTAAATAAATAAATTAAAAAAACTAAATAAATTAAATGAATTGAATAAATTAAATAAATTAAGTAAATTAAGTAAAATAAAAAAATTAAAAAAATTAAATAAATTAAATGCCGCCAAGTTAATACACCTCCTTGTTTGTGATCTCTTGTAACTGTAGTTTATTTCAGGCTAAGCATATAAAGGATAAAATTGCAAATGGACCATACTTGAAGGTAACAAATTATAATAAATAGAACAAAACATTCAAAAAATATCATAGGCAACAAAATCTAATATCGAATGACCTTGATGAATATTCAAATCTGATCCCTACATAGAGTTTCCATTTATTGCATTGTAGCAAGGTACTCTACTCAGATACTCTTTTTTAAATTTAATCGAGTAACTGCAGACATGTTGTCATCTAGTAAGTAAGTTGAAAAAGCAATTGAACATACAAGCATGAGGCTTCAGATGCTGATTTTAATTGATCCTTAACAAGGAAATAGCTGGTGTTATGACACCAAGCTTATATTTATCTTGGATGAATTGAGTAAGTAATGGTTTGGAGTTTTGAATATACTCAATTTCAGAGCCCATACTGAGTTCATTTCTTCAAATGTTACACGAGCAATTCTAGTTACTATATGCGTAAATATGATTTCGTCGAATTGACAACAGCTTTCTCCATTCACTTTCAGATAGATTACTGTAGTTGATAAGCAAACACAAACACAAACATAACCCTTAACAAGATATGCGCCATATGTGTATATCTCTCAATCTTGCCACAGGAAGAATTTTCATCAATTGATTTGAAGTTTGAGCCCAACATTTCACACACTTGATCATTTTTGAGACTCTCGTGGATGGAAGATTTTTGACACCAATCATTTTTTCCTTAAAAACGAGATTAGCAACGATGTACAGGGATCTAAGAAGTTCTTATATTGCCCTACTATCTTGCTGCTAATAAAATGGTTTTGTGTGTTATGTAAATCCGCATCCTTCCACATCTATTAATGACGCCGGCCGCAGGGAAATCAATGACGACTTTGGCTTACGGTTCAATGCGTCATTAGCTAGCAAATTGCTGCTTTCAAATGTAAAGCTTGCTTTTTGCTACAATTTGATGCATATTTTTCTGCTTTCAATTGTTTTTCTGCTATGATAATTCTATAACAAGCAAGATTACTTTACACGACAGATTGCTGTACTTAACCAATACATTTTTGTATTAATTTTTATAGTTATTGAATGACAGTCCATGGCAAACCAAAAATAGAAATATTTTTTAATTTACACTCAGCATAAAAATTCAGTAGACAATATACATTATAGTTATAAAACGTTAAACGTTCTATACCGTGGTTTTATAAATTATAAGAATAACTACACATGTGGTCTCTGCCACAGGAAAATCTCTCAAAAACTGTTTAATTATTCATAAAACTATATGAAAATTATAGAATGCAAAATAATAATGATATATAAATAAAAAAATAAACTTAACTTAATATTGATATTAGTTGTAGGTGATCCAGACAAAAATGTTGTAATGTACTTGTATGTCACTCTTGTATTCCCAATCAGTAAATCTTTTATTATGGTTATTATTAATGTTTTGATTCGAAACACTGGTCAATGTTTTGTTGGATTGTTGCAAATAAATTTTGATTCTGATATAATTAATATGTTGTAACGATATACCATATATTTGTTGTATTATAGAATTATATGTTGTTCCTAATGAATCTATAACTGTATCCAATCCAGTTGTGGTAATCGACCAAGCCGTCGACAATCCGATTATACAATTCGTTTTATTTTACACACTGTAAATTATAATACGTATATCAATGTAACGCAAACAACAATTTAAAACAATCTATTTTTATTTCCAGAATTTTTATTTACTGTATACCAACTTTCAATTTTTTTGTCTAAAAAAACAAATTTTGAGATTCACAGTAATAATTATTTTATTTAAATTATGTGAAAGCAATGAATAATTGAATTTACAACAAAGAAAAGTTGTTTTTTCTTTTTCATTAACAAACAAACTAGTTAATTTTTTTTATCAAAAATAAAAATTGAATAAATATTTATGTAACCAATTTAATACACAATCAAAAATGCCCGATTAATAATCAAAAAAATTTAATAAAAATTATTTTTTACCTAAACGGAAGAAATGAAAAGCATACACACACATTCAATTATTTTCTGTGCAACACATTGTATCCGTTAATTTTTCTGTTTGTTGTGGTCGCTAATATTTTTATCGTTTGAGCACAGGGTAACTACAATAATTGGGCATCATTAGTTATACATTGGAAAAAACAAACATTTATGTAAAAAAACAGGGTCAATGATTCAAGAACATTAACAAAAATATCGTTACAGAAACAAATGCAATAGAAATCAATATATGGTAAAAATTGAAATACATTGACTCGTTTTTCTTCTGTTTATTATGTTTAGATTTTGTTATTTTTTGTACATATAAAACATAACCAATGATGCTATCATTCTGATCTGTATGATGAAGTACAAAGAAAAATATATTACGACATTTATCGCGTTGAAATGTTTTAAATGAATGTGCGACTTTTTGTTTACTTTGTAAGAATTGTGTGTGCCTAATGTTGTGGCACAACAGATGGATGAGTGCCTTGCGCTTTGAGAATGATCCTTGTTTGTCAGTTATTGACTACCAAGTATCATTCTCCTTTGCAAAACACTCTGCCTAGTATTATAGTACTCTAATATTCTTGCATAAGATTAAATGTTCATTTAAATGCCAAATGTTGGTGCATTACAATATATGAAAGAAATATTTAAGCAATTGCAAATTTTATTTTAGTTGATGTGCTGATGTTAACTCCCATTCTAATTATGTTATGTCTCGTTCTTTGGCTTGATCGAAAAAAGATTGATTTATTTGCTTGCCAACGAACAGCATAAAATAAATCAATCTACTTTTGTAAATGTAGTAGTAAATTGTTTTGACTTTTTATTCTGTTGTTTGGTTATGTTTACATTTGAAAATGATAGATTTTACGTTTTATCATTTTATTGGCAATAACTTTATTATTAATTAGTGTTTAAAATAAATTAAAAATAATTTAAATAATAATAAATTATTTTTAAACAAATTAATAATAATAATTAAAATGGCGGGTTGTTTTTTTTGTTTACATAAATTTGACAAATAAAAATAATATTTCAATGTATTTGTAGAATCTACCTAAAAATCTAGATTTTTGAAACTCGATCTAGATCAAAAAAAAAATCAATCTTTTTGTGCCAGAACACAAACTGACAGCTAATTTGATCTGACAGCTAACTTTTTTGATCTCAAATCATTTTCTTTTTTGCCAAAGAACGCGACATTACTTTACTGCAGATTTTTAAAAACAACATAAGCTCAACAAAATCAGTTTTGTAGAATCAACTAATATTTTTCACAATTGTCAAAACAGTTTCTCAATTGTACAAAATTTTAGTTAATGTTTCGTTGATTGTAAAATATACCAAATTAGTTTTCAGTTTATGGTAGAAATTATAGTTTAGTTGTCCATGGTTTAAAAAAAAAGTTTAAAAATGTTTGCGGCCATCGCAACCAAAAAACTCATGTTTTTTTGGGACCAACCTAGGTCTTAAAAGGTATCTATTTCTTGTTGTACGACATATTATAATTCCTATAATAAAAAAAATAGCTAACGGTTAGCTAACGGCTAAATTGTTTGCCACAATAAGTAAGAAAATACAGGGGCCCTATTCCCGAACACATATTTGTCAATCGACAATATTGTCAATTTCACCAAAATGCTTAACAACTTTGTTTAAAAATGGTATTCAGTAACTCATATTTGTGTCAAACAAATTATAACAAATTTTTACAAAATTATAACAGATTTTTAGTACTAGATTCATACTTTTGACAACTAACTTTTTTAATCTTAAAAGATACAAAATAAAATAAAAATATATTTAATAAATAAATATGTTTTAATGATATTTATATAAAAATATGATTTTTCAATATTATTAAAGATTTAATTTTGCGTTATAAATTAATTTTTACGCCAATCGATGAAATTTGTATAAAAAAAGTCAACACACAAAACATAAAGCAAAATTGTGATTTTGACAGCAACTATATTGTTCTTGTCCGATTCACAATATTGTGTTGAATTTTCACCAAATTGGTGTTACATAATACGAAATTCACAATATTGTGTGAATTTACAATATTGTGATGACATATATGTGTTCGGGAATAGGGCCCCAGGATTAGTGATTTCAGCTTTAAAAATATTTTTTCTGAAATATATTCGATTTTTTCCTGAAAACATGGCAAAGTAAGAGAAATCTTAACAAACTGCAATAAACAAAAAATAAAATTAAAAAGTTAACGAAAACCTTCTTTGAATTAAGATCAATCATTCTTTTCATTTTAATTTTAAAAGTTAACGTTACTTACATAACAAAAATTCAGAAAAAAATCAATCTTATCCTTAATTTCTATAACCCTCAATCACAGACATCTCATTAATCTCGATTGAATGTTAAACCGAAAATAAAAGTAAGGCTTTTCCTTTTCACTTCTTTTTGTTTTACTGTTCTTTTTTTTTTGTCTTTGACATGATGACGGGTCTACTCACTAATTTACTTTTCTTTTTCTTTCGTTTCAATATTTCATTCTTCTTTTTTGTGTTATGAAAATTGGAAATTGTTGCCTATTTTCTTTTGGTTTTTTTTAATAAAAAAATATAAATAAAAGCAGGTAAGAAAATGAATATAACGAACTAACACCTTTTTAACTAGAAACATTAATCACAATCAATATCATATGTCTATTAAGATTGATTTTGCTTTCCTAATTTTTCATTTTGTTTTAGGGAAAATTGGATTAATGATTGTTGTTTGGGTTTGGGGGTGGATGGTTTGAATAGATGGATGGTTGTTTTTTTTTCCTTTTTATGATGGGCAAATTTTTTGTTTTGGGAAAGGGAAGATGAATGGTTTTTTGTTATTTTTTCTTTATTTCTTTTAATTTTTTTATTGACAGAATGATTAATTCACGCAATTACGTAAATTGAATGAGTTTTGTTATATTTACAGAGATTGCATATTTTTTAAAATAATGTTTCTTCATTTATCAAAACAAATTTTTAAGATTATATAAAAGAAAAAGAATCAAATTTATAAGAATTAATAAATATGACTTTATTTTAATGACACACAATTTTAATTCGATTGGAAGTATATATAAAGCCAAAAGGAACAGAAGATTTCCATATTTAAAGAAATATAAATCATACGTTAAATTTTTTAAACATTTAAATAACAAGCAGACCACGTTAAATGGAAAAAGGGCTACGAATACGAGTAAATTTGGGTTGTTTGGTTCGTTGGAATCTGAAGCTTCAGAGTTAATAGTTTGGTATATATGATATCTCACTTGTTGTGATATTGAGTTTCCTCCAGAAGGCGAGGTGCCCATAATCCTCCAGCTTCTGCTCACATTGGTATAGCAAAACATCTTTATAACTGACGTCGCTTCTTTTATTGGCCTCAAACGTACACTCAGGTAAAGAATTAAATGTTGAGTTGTAAAAGAGCCAAACGATTCCAATATTCCACTTCGTGCTCCGATGATGGCTGCATTGAAAATTGAACGGATTGTTCAACGTTTATATAAAGATATTCTTGGCCCTTTCCTTCGTTCAAAATCCAGGAATATTGCTATACTGGTACTTGATCATTTGACCAAGTAGACTTTTTTATATTTTCAATTTGACCAAGTATCATTTTTTATCCTTTTTCATATTTTCAAATGTTTGAGAATGACCATTTATGGTTGAAACATGTTACAAAATATTATTTAAAAAAATGTAAAAGTATAATAATTTATTTAACATAAATTTAACCATTTTAAATTTATTTTAAATAAATTATTATTAAATATCTTTTTTTGTTTCCTCCGCGCAAATTAACTGACAAACCAGTCTATAATCTGTTAAATACCCATGTGTTACATGTATTTGTTTGCCCCAAAGCAGCTTGTGTTCGATTTCGGGTTCGATTACACAATTTAAATGTAAATCGTTTGAAGATATTTTGTCGAAAAGCAGAGTGAAAAAGACAGTAATTCGTTGCAAGCTTCTGCTTCTGAGCGTGTGAATACCTACTTAAAAGACGAACACTCAAAGCTCTTGTGCGAAACTGCTTGTGCATTACGTTGATCCTTACACCAGACCATCTACTGTTCACCGTATTATTCAATATTCGGATTGTTACATACACGGTTGTTCTTATAAGCTGTTAAAACGATTAAAAGAACTTCTTGAACCTGGCGAAACCGTTCTGCGATTTGAAGAATATTCGAAGTCGAATTTTGGACCTAATTGCTGAGGCATTTGTTCGAAGTATAAATAATTTACGTTCTAGAGTTTTTATTTTTACACCTGGACCATTTGTTAATTAACCGTTAATTAACCGTTTGTTATTTATTGATTATTGCATTTTAACATTTTTTATTTTCAACAATGTAATAAACAATGGACCTGCTAGTGATGTCACTAACAGTAAACAATCGGAGGACTGCATGCCTAGCGAGTTTTTGTTCCTCTTAGCTTAAGCCATGTGTGCCCGAGAAGTAATTTCCTCCATTTCCGTAGAAATAATCAGATATGCACGCAGGGTCTCTGACGACCCCAACGACCGAAGAAACCAAGATAACCACTCTCATATCAATACAACTGAATCATCAAGTGTAAAGCGTTACATTTAAAAAAAATTAAATAAAGGTTTTACTCACCCCATGATTACATCGGATCCAACTTCTTATGTTCACGTTAATTCAGTCGATCATATTAACTACAAACTAAATCAAATTCTCACAGTAACAATAATAATATTGCGCTTCTGTTACAAGTGATTGTTGCATAAGAGTAGTGTAGAAAATTATCGCAAAACTGCAAAAATAAAAGATAAGGAAAATTATTTTTTCATTTTTTTATTTTTGTGTTTATTTTTCTTGTATTGTCATTCAATTTTTTTGTTTATTTTTCTATTTTTTGTTGTTTTTACCGTTTTTTACATTTTAAAAGATAGGCTAATGAGAAAAAAAGGCCACCATGTGATTTTTATTTTTAAACTGATACGTCACCTACCGCAGGTTGATAAATTTTTTCAAGATTTCTTATTTTTCTGCTTATTAGTTTTTTTGTGACCGGAAGAGATAAGAAAATTGAACCTTTTTTTATTTGTAAAGAATTTAATCAGAAAAAGACAAAATGATTGAAATTTTCATGAAGATGAATATATTGCAAGCAAGATGAATATATTTTATATGACGATTGCAATTACAACTCAAATTAAGTGTCCGGTAAAAGATAAGGAATTCTTTTTTTTTAATTTATTAAATTTTTTACTTGAACTTTTTATTTTATTATATAGTCAAAATTGACCGCAAAAAAGATTAGGAATTGTTTTTGATTTTTTTTTTTTTTGTTATTTCATCATATATAGTTTTTAACCCTTTGTGCATCAATCACGGTTCTGACTCGTGGACATTTATTTTGCTTTGTGCAACAATCACAAGTCTGACTCGTAGAAATTTATTTTACTTTCTAAGACAATCGCGAGTTAGACTCGTGATAACAATATAAATTAAATTCATGAAATCACTTGACTTCATTTCAAAATTGTGATCGAACGGGTGAACCGGTTTTAACCCCTTGTGCATCAATCACGAGTCTGACTCGTGGACATTTATTTTGCTTTGTGAAACAATCACGAGTCTGACTCGTAGAAATTTATTTTACTTTCTAAGACAATCAAACAAAATAAATTAAATTCATGGCATCACTTGACTTCATTTCAAAA
>OY856186.1:102724056-102786556 GCA_963693315.1 Diogma glabrata | reverse complement strand
ATACATTTAAAACAAAAAAAGTTCAATAAAATCCGTGCACTAGTTTTTAGTAAATCTAAATTTACAGTAAAATAAATCTTTCAAACATAAAAAAATAAAACAAAAAATTAAGATTTTTTTAAATCGCAAGGTTTGAAAAATTAAAACTAATATAAAATATAATTTTTTTTTATCAATATAGTACTTTTAAAAAGCCTAAATGAAGCACGTTTCAAACAAAAATTAAATTATTAAAATCGGTTCACCCGTTCGAGCACAATTTAACTTTAACCTTCTTGGTTCTTAAAAAAGTTCGAGCCACCCTGTTTCTAAACAAGTGAGAAAATAAAAAAATAAAAAACACGTGTTAGTTTATTTTATACTAACGATCATCAAAGTTTCAAGAAATCGGAGCATTTTTTTAAAATAATTATTTTTCGCACAAAATTTTTCAAACAAATAGTTCAACCAAACATAAAATTTTTTAAACAAATAAACCTTAAGGGGTTAATTGAAATCTCTTGGTTTGTTGTGAATCATTTTTTACAATAAAATGAAATAATTACAAAGATGAAGACTTGAATGAATTTGTGTTATCTTGGATGAAAAGGTAAAAAAAATGGACAAACAAATTAAAGAAAAAGTAATGAAGTTTAACTTATTATTAAAAAATATGAAGGAAACGACTTCTAACTTGCTCAAATTAATTGTTTTAAACATTGACAAAATGAGATTACGTGTGTAATCGTGTGTTTTTGCCTTTTGATTCATTCGATATTCCGTCGGTATATGGTAACAGATAAGGATGTTCTAGAACAAAAACTCCGTTTTTTTCTTATGGATCTTGAAAATTACAAAAATTGACATACATGTCATGTGGTATGCATACGCGAATATTTAGTAATAAGAGAGAGACAGATAGAAATGTCCGGTAAAAGATAAGGAATTGTTTTTTTTAATTTATTAAATTTATTACTTGAACTTTTTATTTTGATAATCAAAACTGACCGCGAAAAAGATTAGGAATTGTTTTTGATTTTTTTTGTTATTTCATCAAACATAGTTTTTAATTGAAATCTCTTGGTTTGTTGTGAATCATTTTTAGGTAGATTTCATATAAAAATCTACCTATATCAATGGGCTTCATCTCGGAATTTCGGAAAAAATTTTGGTGCCAAACGACTATGAATGATAAGCGGAGATGGAAAAACAAAAAAAAAATTTATATATTATTATAAAATCAAAAATTTAAAATTTTTCAAAATTCTAAATCTATTCCAAAAATTTTTACAACATCATATATTAAAACTTTTGCCAAAATTCTAAAAATATTGCTCTAAAAACATAATCCAAAAAATACAAACTTTTTTCAAAATTCCAAAAATATTTCAACAGCTATAACAAATTCAAAAATTTCCATGTCCAATTTTATTTTCAATTACATTTACGTCATAAAAACAGCTACATTTTTTTTCCAAAAAATTGGCTAAAAAAATAAATAAAATCATTTTTTGACACACTTGACATTATTTTTTTGACAAACTTATAATGCCATAATTCTCTATAATAATAATAAAATTTCAGTTCAAACAAATAATTAATTTAATTTTGTTCCAAAAACCTTTAACCTTAGTACTTAAAAACCTTTCTTTTGACACATTTGACAATATTTTTTTGACAAACTTATAATGCCATAATTCTCAATAATAATAATAAAAATTCATTTCAAACAAATAATTAATTTTATTTTTTTCAAAAAATTGGGTAAAAAAATAAATAAAAATCTTTCTTTTGACACACTTGACACCACTTTTTTGACAAACTTCTAATGCACTAACCTAGTTTCTGATCGCACATACCAATCCCTACTATCAAGATTTCTCCAAATTCAATGTTCCTACTCGTAATCGCTTAAAATGAACGTTTTTAAGCCGAAAATATGAAGATTTGCTGTTTTTGACACACTTAATGATTTTTTGACGAACTTCCGGTACAATTATCGAACACATCGTCCTTTCGGACCTGTCCCTTGAGTATACCTATTTTTAGAAAAAAAAATTTGAAATCCCTCCAGCGGTTTTCTCTGCAGCGTAGGTAATGACCGGCGGACGGACGGCCGGCAGACAGACATACATTTTTTTTCGCTTTTTTAGAATCAGTAGGGCCTAAAACGTCGAGAAATGCCAAAAAAAGTGGGGGTAAGAATTTCACTTTTGGCTTATGAATGAAATACTTACGTCTTTCAGACCGAAGTAACTTATCTCACAAAAATTCAATTTTTCTAATTTTCGTTACATAATCAAGAAAAGCAAAAACATAATCGCATTTTACGGTATTCACGGACTGATTGACAAATACGCATAAGCATGTAAGATTTTTTTTCTAATTAAATTTTTCTTTTATTATTTTTCTACAAAGAAATATCAATTTTTTCTAAGTTTTTAGTTTTTAACTAACTACACTAAAAATTGGACTTTTTTTGAATATTCAATGCATTGATTCATGAAAAATAAAGTTTTCCGAACAGATGAATTTTTTCTTCTTTCTTTTTTTCTTTCTTTCGGAGACAACAGCCTCATAACAACAATCCCCAGGACTATTGGGGCATCGTTTGTGAAATTGACGTTTTAAGCCCTTTTACAGACCCTGAAATGATTTCTCGAGCGGTAGATTAATTAACCTGCTAGCTTTTGGTGGTGTTGTGGTGGGTTTACAGCCACTTCAATGTTTAGATTAAACTGCTGCTTGGGTTTGATTAAAAAAACATGTAAATAAAACCGTGTTCTTTAAACAAAAAAAATTAAATTATTTCATTGTTTCATTTAATTCAAACTAATCCATAAAACCATTGAGCCTAGACATAATACTGAACCTAAACATAATCAATATACAACTCCATAAACCTCAGGTTACTTAAAGTTACTTACCTACCCACCACCTATGAAAATTTACTTTATGATTTAATATGAAAACTTTATGATTAAATATGAATTTAAAAAAATAGCAAAACAGTGAAGTTTATAAAAAAAAAGTTTTCAATTGTGTCAAAAGAAAGATTTTTATTTATTATTTCACCTAATTTTTTGGAAAAAATAAAATTAATTATTTGTATGACATGAAATTTTATTATTATTACTGAGAATTATGGCATTATAAGTTTGTCAAAAAAAAGTTGTCAAGTGTGTCAAAGAGAGGTTTTTATTTATTTTTTAAGTAAGTTTTTCAAAAAAAAATAATGTCAAAAAATGATTTCATATATATTTTTAAGCCAATTTTTCAGAAAAAAAATTTAACTGTTTTTATGACGTAAATGTAATTAAAAATGAAATCGGCCATGGAAATTTTTGAATTTGTTATAGTTTTTGAAATATTTTTAGAATTTTGGAAAAAGTTTTAATCTTTGAAAATTAGGATGCTTTTTCGATATTAATTCAAAATAAGGTGAAAAAATAAATATTTCAAATCAAATAAATTACAGCGTATTTGGGACATAAAAAATTTAAGTTTTCACCAAATTTCGTTAAAAAAAATTTTTTTGTAAGAGATAAAAATAAAAAACCAAAAACTTGGTTTTTTGAATTTTTCACATAAACTTTGAGGTTATGTGAAAAAAGTGTCGATAAAAGTTTTAGATCTTTTTATTACCTACAACTTTTCTGTTACACTTTTTTCCATAGGACTTTTAGTTTTGTCGGAAATCGAGATAAAACGTTTTTACCCTTAAAAACTCACCCCTCCCCCTTCCCGACCTCAGATCGCCCGTAAATTATTTTTCCTTTTAATATTCTCCTCCTTTTCTAATGGGTTTTATCCTACTATTACTTTTTTCACTTTTTATTATTTTTAAAGGGGCTTCTACCCTAGTCTAAAAGTACAAACCGTCTTTAGTTATAAGCCTACTAGACGAAATGGAAAAGACAATGAACCTTCAAAGATGTGTTATTTAACGATTTTAAGAATTTTATGGAAATAGTATAATAATATCGGATTTTGTATTGTAAATAGAATAAAAATATAGCATCATGAATGTATGTATGGATATGTAAAAAAATCACGAAAAAAACAATCAGGCTCGTATTTCAGGCTCGTTTATAGTTTTTATGAAATAGAACTTGGATAATTTATTCATATTGAGTCATCTATTTTTTAATAGCAGAAATATAAATACATTTTAATTTGTAACAGTGTATGTTTTAAAATATGAATTGTATGTAATTATAAATGAAAATGTTTAATAATTAATCGTAATTTTTAAAAAAGTAGTAGAAAAAGTACAGTCTTCATCTCGCCGAAAATCAAATTTTGAATCTCGCGACCATTATCAACCTCGACTGGTAAACTGTCCTCTCGTTTCAAAATATGTTGTTTTCGGCATCGTTGAAGAATATACTATTACGTTGTTTTAAAATATGTCAAGCAAGAATTTACGTAATGTCATCCCCATACAAAAACTAAATCAAAACTGTTGTTTTTATTTTAGAAATATTAATAAAATTTTTTACTTTGATTTTGTTTATTACAAAACCGTCTTTAGTTATAAGCCTACAAGACTCAAAATGCAAAAAACAATAAACCTTTAAAGATGTGTTATTTAATGATTTTAGGGACTTTATAGACCAAATAGAATAAAAATATAGAATTTTTTAGTGTAAATAGAATAAAATAGAATAAAAAGTTGACGATTTTTTTGTACGAAAATACAATCAGGCTTGTAACTAAAGACGGTTTTGTTTATGATATAGAAATTAGATAATTTATTCAGATCGAGTCATCTATATTTTAATAGCAGAAATATAAATTTGAAGATTTTAATTGGATATTTGGATGTTTTAAAATTTGAATGGTATGTAATTATAAATGAAAATGTTTAATAATTAATAATAATTTTTAAAAAAGTAGTAGAATAAGTACGTCTTCTACTCGCCAAAAATCATATTTTGAATCTCGCGACCATTACCAACCTCGGCTTTCGCCTCAGCTCAGCTGATAAAATGCCTTCTCGCTTCAAAATATGTATGTTGTTTTCGGCATCGTTATAGATTAAAGTATTAAATATTATGTTATCGTGTTCTAATTTTATAATAATAACTAATATCGTTTATTCCGTTTCCATCTTCAAATTTATCAACCCAATCCCCATTTTTCGTTCGTTCACTCCTCATGTTCACTCACAAAAAACGGGCAAAACATACAATTTTTAATTTATCAATTTTATGACTTTATTTTACTCCCTTCAACATATTTTCCAATGACGTATTCTGGAATAATCATATATCCCCAATCCCAATAAATTCAAACCGACATCCACGAGCACATTATTGTTCTTTCAAAGCTACTTTAGTTAGTGTTTTCATAATCAATCAGAGGCGTCAATGTTTTTAAAACGCTATATAAACTAACAAAATGAATACAAGGTGGAGTTGAAAGATTAAATATGTTTTCCTTGTAATGTTAAGAGAGGAAAGCAATTATCGATTTGATTTACATTTCTTAAAATTTAAAACAAAAGATCAAAGAGATAAACGATGTAGTGATGAAATGAATGGAATGAATAATTCAAACAAAAACTAAATAGTGCTTTGTGTGTTAACATAACACGAGGTAATTGGCAATCATCTCCATTAACAAATGCATTTATATTATTCAAATTAGCGCAATGAAATATATAACAGGCTGATTGGCGTGGATAATTAAAGTTTGGGAAAATAATTTAAAACATTAAGCAAAACAGTTCTATTAATTTTTGATAATTTTTAATGCCACATTGCGTTTTGTTTGTTGTATTACGAGATATCATATCAAGGGCATGGCTTAACAGGAAACCGTCTCTGTGATTTTAATAATTTAAACCTGACCCACGAATCAAAATTCAATTTCAATATTTATTAACAAACTTAACAACATAATAAGCATATAATTAATTATTTAATCAATCACGCTTAACTAATCTAATATAAAAATCAAATTCTTAAGTTCTTGGTAATCAAAACATCAAACGAAAAGGACTTCATATAACACAATATTAACAAGAAACTCTACCGCATTCACTGAATTGAACTAAACAGGAAATTTATAAAAATTAAACAACTGAACGAAAAATTTGGTTTCAATAATTTAATATTTTTTTTCTTTTAATCAAACACAGAAAGGCGCCTCCGCCGCTTCAACATCAAACATAGAAGAAACAACATTTTTTTGGTTTAAGTATTTATTTAATTTTCTTTTCTTTAATTTCATCATAAAAACAACAAAATTATCGTTCAATTTTGTATTCAATTCAAACACTTAGTTGAAGAATGAACATAAAATGTAAATTGAACTTTTCTTTCCGGTTTAGCAAAAGTTTATGAGTTTTTTTGTGTTTTTCTTATCAGGGAGTATTATGTTGAAGAATCTAAATTAATATTTTTAATACAACGTACTTACCATTAACTTTATCAACGGTGGAGGTAAGATTAATATTTTTCGTTGAACTTTTGTTTTACAAGGGATAATTTATGATCTATTGTGACTTGAATTAAAAATTTTCTGTTTACTGGTTTCTGAAGAAAATGATAGATCGAAATATTGTTTCTAGTCGTAATAAATACTAATGATACAAAGTTAGGATTTATGATTCGAGCCTGGAACTAAAAATTATGACTACCTCAAATTGAAAAATTTTGAAGTGAAATAAACAAGTCTAATCAAAAACATACAAACAAAATAAAATCTTAAAAGTTCGTCGACCCTACAAACAAAATATGTATAAAGGAATCGCTTTATGCCATTTTCGGCACCCCTTTACTAGACACTTTGTAATTTTAGGACGTTCAAAATTTTAATTATCTATTATAGGCTTTAACACATCAACGTTTGTTAGAAGAATAAACATATCCTAGTTTCATACGAATTAATGTGAGATATCACATATTACTGGCAACAGCCGTGAGATATCATTAGCCAGACTAATATTTTAGAAGTACTGGTGGATGAACGTGAATTGGTTGCGATTGATGGCGGATTACTGGATTTGTCTGACTTTGACCAGTTTTAGTTTTATTTTGATTAATTTTGATAACATGGATAGCCAAAACTTCCTTCTTGCATATTTTTTCGAATTTTTTGTTGAATTGCAAATACATGTCATTGCCAGAATTGGCATATTCAATAAAATTACTGGAACGGAAAAGTATAATAAATTAATTTAGTCAAAAATTCGTCCAATGTTATGTAGTCATAGCCTGACATGAAAACTGCTAGGTCCTTTATGCTATTCTCATTGTTCAATGGGTAAAGACCTTTTTTGAAAAAGTCAACTGCCATATCTGGGCAGAAATCTTCCATCCTTAGATAGCTTCAGCGCCCTCAAAGAGACAAAAAATCTTCCACAATGTGAGGAATTGTTTCATCCTCTTCAAAACGAAGGCGTAGACAGGTTGGATAACTTCTTACTCCAAACCGGATCATTTGTTTATTTACCTGATGATGACTTGTTAGTAGTCCTACCATTAGAGCCTATTTAACTAGCGAGGTTATCCCACCTTTCGACGTGTTCCAGTGTGTTATATTAAAGCACACTGGGTGCTGTAAGGAATTATCAGTAAAATTATTAAAGACCTTGCCAGACCACTATAGTTACGTTACCCGAAAATGCAGCCCAAGATCTTCATTTCTAAAGTAGACCGTAACTCTTGCACTATTTTCTGTCAGTGATCCATCTGTTTAGATGTCCAACGGTCGCACAAATAGCAAATCAATTACACACCGGGTCTTTGTAGTTGGAATTACAACTCTGTACTGCTTTTGAAAGACAGTTAGAGGCCCTGTGTCATCGTTTGGCATGGAAAAATATGGCAGGGGTTCGTTCAGAACCCTCAGACGTATCCTGAAAGCACCAGTGATATGTAAGCAAGCAAGCCTTTGCAGCACATCCAGTTTTTATACCTTCCTGCATTTGTACCTTCCTGCATAGGATCTTGATGGATCTTCATTTTAAATTTTGACAAAGTGGCGGGGTCTCCCGAAAACCTCTAAGCTTAAATCTTCAATAGCTTCTACTCCCGGCTTATGATCTTTTGGAAACTTGGTATCTAAGGTTTTAGTACTGTTTCCAATATTTCTGCATACAAACTTCCGGCTTGACATTTCCGATTAAACAGTTTTTTTTCAGGTGTTTATCCCTACTGTAGCCTACAATTACCGTTCGATTTAGTAACATGGGAAAGATTTTATCAGCTTTTGGAGTACATTGGATAAAGGGTTGGGGGGTCCACCATACAACATGTGGTTTCTTCCACCATGTTTTTCAAGTTTGTTGGGAGCATACTAGATTCGTTTTTCACTTCCGGTAAAAGTTTTTTGTTGTAATTTTTTGAAGTTTTTTCAGTGTCTTTATCGGCACACTACAGCCTACAATAATGAAGTGATTATGATGAAACTTATGGAAAAGGTTTCAATTAGTGAGGGAAGATAATTATCATCTTTAGGAACACATTCATCAAAGTGGCGGGGGGTTTACCATACAACTGTTGACTTTTCACACTTTGTTTTTAAAGTTTGTTGGGAGCAAACAGACTTCATTCATTAATCAATTTTAGTGACACTTTGAAACAATATGGAGACTTAAGTGACAAAGAACTGATTAGTTTTTGGGCAATAATGAGATAAGTGGTGGGGGGCCTCCCGAACACCTGTTTACTGTGTCACAATTTTCTCAATGTTTGTAGGGAGCATACAACATTCGTTCGAGAATGAATTTCGATGACACTTTGGAAAAATATGCAAATATGTATGGCAAGGACCTGATTAGTTTCTAAGCGATAGTGAACAAAGCCCAATAACATCTGTACTAGACGGTTCACAACAGTTCTGCCTTCTAACTTCCGGTTTTTCACTTTCGGTAAAAGTTTTGAAGTAAAACTTCTTTAGGCGCGTTAGGAAAATTTTGCTCGAAAGTAACCATTTGAACAGATATATAACCACATATATTCATCTCTATCATACTACATTCTGATTTTTGCTTTGTTATGCTTAAGTTATCCGATTTGTCTGTTATGCCCGCCAAATTACGTGATGTCTAACAGGTAGCGTTTCTAGAAAATCTACAATCAGCCCTAGAACAAATTTAGGTTCTTAATAGGTGGGTTGACAGGCAATTGGTTCTTTGAAGTTAACAGCCCCGGCTGCACTAGCAGTAAAAACTAATTGCCTAATCAACCAACACTTTTCTACTTTTCATTTGTGATACGACGTCATTGCATTTTTTATTAACACAATCAATCAGTATACTAATCTTCGGACTCCCTATAAAATATCAAGATTATAATACATTTTGTTATATACTTACATTCTCTTTACAAACGTTTCGAATTTTATTTGTTTTCTTTCAGTTTGCTTAAATAAAAACGAAACAAAAGAGATGCTAATATGTGATTAATTGTAAATAAATTAAACAAAACTGGTTTCGTTATAAATTAGAAATTTATTGGTTGCAACAATATGCACGACGAGTTAAGAACATATGCAATCAACTCTTCTTCTTCTTTCTTTGTTTAGAATTAAAAATATATAAATAGTTACATTTTTGCTATTTAATTTTGAGTTGTAATTGAGATTTAAAATAAAAATATTGTTTCGAGTCGTTTGTTTGAATATTTTAAATGTAATTCGGTAAAGTCAAACAAAAAAGTTTTATATTTGTTTTTCAAAATAAAAGTAAAATAAAAATCATTTCATAAAATCATTGCTTATATAAAATAGTGTAATATTTATTGTTATTGAAAATAATAAAACGAAATTATTGAGCGATATCAACATATTATGGTAGGGTTCATTTTTCTTTTTGTTTTCTCTTCCATCGAATCGATGTATCGTTTTGTTGGCTAATTCACGGTCGGTTCAATAAAATAAAAATTCATAAGACTGCCTTGAATATATTTGCAGTTATACATTTGATTTATATTTTCTTTTATTGAATTATAAAATGGAAGTGAATTGTTTAAGAACTTAAGCGCTTTGCTGTATAAACGAAAATAGGGTCCCACAAATTTTGGAATCCTCAACAAATTATACCGGAATTAAAGTATTGCTACAAAATAAGTTAACGTCTGCTAGTTTTAAAAGGTAGTTGAAAAGTCAAATTTGGATTAAAACTATATGTTGATATGGATGTGCAGAGTTATTGAACGAATTTGTAGAAAGTGCAATTATTTATGATAATCAACGATTTTCAAAAAAAAATATATGTATTTCTTTGTCGAACGACGATAGTAACATTCTACTGAAATAAGTACGTTGAAGAATTTTTTTTTTGGACAAATGCTTAGGTTTACAAGGAATGTTAACGACATATGAAAGTTAAATTGGGGGAAGTTCAGACGACATGCAAGGACGAAAGTCATCATCAGCACCCAACATTCAACAACCAACTCAATAATAAGTTAAAAGTTCCTTTTTTTATTATTCCTTTTTTTAAATTCTTTGAATTATTTTTGTGGAATGCTTTAACATACCATCATGGCATACAGCCTAAATACGTGTTAATAGAGATTTTTCCTTAGTAGAGTCCGCGCATGATCCGTACATTCATTTATTAGTTAAATTAAATAACCCTTGGGCAAATAAATACCATACGTCTCTATATTAATTTATAATAGTCCAATTCTCTACATGTCTAATTAATTGTTTAATATTTGACAATGTTTTTGTTATTTATAGTAGCTTTTTTTTTCTCTTTCGTTTTTTTGCCTTTGAATTTTTAATATTCAGATACTTATAAATGAATGTATTAGCAAAGCTATCTATAAGTATATATAAATAAATAAATAATAAATTATACAGTCAGTAAACCATTTTTGGAGTCAGTCCCCATTTGCCTCAGAAAGTTCACCTGCACTGTCACAGAACTCGCACAGAGTTCGTTTGCGCATTTGTTCTTAACATAAGCAGCGCAGTTGAGCTGCTTGTTGAGAGTAAAACCAAGATACTTCATACTATTTTGGAGTGTTTATGTGTTTACCGATTGAAGGAAGAGTGAAGCTGTTTAATTTCCATCTATTGGTAAACGCAACAAGCTGTATCTTCATACCATTCTTGCGACACCAACTATTAGTAATTTCTTGAGCATTCAGCATTTTTCAGAAGAGATACTCCATATTGTCTACTTTTAAAAGAATACGTCAACGACATAGCCATATATCTGTAACCCTGTATCATTTTAGCCCTTTATCGTTCAATTACGTGCTGGTTTGCCATTATGCTCGCCAGCAGGGGTGAATAAGCGCTCCCTCCCTCCCGCTTAAAATTCATAGGATTTGTACGTAGGGAGATAATCGATATAATGGAAATATACGTTTCCATCTTACCAAAAGTGTTCCTTAAAAACGGAACCCTATAAACAAAAAGTAGAGACAGTTAAAGAGGCCTATGTGTATATTTGTATCGCAAATAAAAATAGAAGAACATTGTGAAACCGAAACCAGATGATTTTCTTTAGCAAAACCGCCCGTTTCTAGATGTTAGTGTACTGCTATATAATGAGGATGAACAATTTCTAAAAACCAAATTAGTAATAATTTAAAGTAGTGCAAACCGCGATTCACTGAATCATAAATAGCATGCATAGGAAATAATTGTAATAGGATAGTTTATATTTAAAGATAAATCACTTACCTTAAATTCCGTCTTTTTGATAGATGTTGTACTGGATTTTTGTTGACAAGATTTAGTTGATTGAACTATCAGGATAAGGAATAGCGCAATCATATTTCTTAATTGAATTAACAGATAGCGTGGCTAGAAATGTCATTTAATTTTCATTTCGATTTGTGCATTCTTTGCCTTTGCCAATCATTTTCCAATTGAACGAGATTTATGGAACATTGAGTAGAAGTTATATTAATTTATCTATAGTGTGCTGTAGACCAAAGTAATTTTCAATTCTTTATTATTTACATATATAATTGTAATTTGATATTATTATTTATTAATTTATTTTTTTGTGTATATTCAATTGTTCCAATTATTACTATCAACAATAAAAACTCATTTACAAACAGAATTTGTGAATCAATATAATTATTATTTATGTAAAGATTAGTTGTTTGGTATATTAACCAGTGATCAAGAGACATAGTTGTACCTGCCCTACTACAGTGTATTAAGTTGTTTGATTGCAACGATTTGATTGAATAATGTAGTTTTGGGCTTTTTAGAAACAGCAATATTTGCATGAGCGATGCACAAAACTGTTTCGACAAGTTAAATGTCTATTACATATTAAAAAAATATCTGCTTTTCTAATGTAACTATATATTTTGTTTACATCAATTAACTGCCCGATATAGGCAACAAAAATGGTCACAATCGACGTATCTTGGCATACCTTAGAGCTCAGTCCTATTCTACCGAAATTGGCTAATTATCTCTTGTAAGTGTTATCTTCAAATAAATAAACAACTGCAACCATCTTAAACTCGTGATATTTTGATGAAATTGTGTTACATATATCATCCGCAATACGTATTCGGGTTCACATAAATATGGTAAATCTGAATTTAGTTTTAAATTAAAAAAATTTGGAGAGGAGATGGATAGATCGCCTTAACAACTCATTTTTTTGAAACTTCAAAATTAATTTCAGGAAAATCTACAATGGTCATATTTTTTGTTATAAAATATTTATTCATTTACGGGTTTGTCTCGTCAACGAAACAAAACGCCTGTCTATAATTTTAGTATAATCTGGGCAAACGACTAAATCTTTAGAAAACCAAAAAAGCAAAAACAAACCAAAAACAAAAGGAAAAAACTACCCGGGTAAGAAAAAACTATAGGGCCAAACCTGGGCCAAGCCCACGCCACAGATTTTTGGAGTTGGGCCAGGTTTAACATTTTCAAACGGCCCAAGCTTCTGCCAAGCTTGGACTGATGTCCTGGAGCCAAGTCTAGCAAACCAGGCTTGGGCCAAGTCTCGCAAACAAGACTTGGGCCAAGTCTACCAAAAAATTTTTTCCAGACCTGCTTTAAATGTGTGAAATCATGTTGTGGAAAAAGTAACATATAAGAAAATAAAGATAGACACAATTTGACCTACACATGTTTACAATGCATTAGACTGGTTAATAACGCGTATAATATAATAAACGAACCTTGGTGCAGACTAGACATTTACAACTGGCCCAGACTGAAACCAAAGCTAACTAGCCAAGGCTTGGCTTGCCAATGCTGGCCCGAGACTGGTTCGTTGCTTATTATTTGCAGCCCTTACCCGGGTAACGATCACAGAAGTTTGAAAAAATCAGAAAAGGTCGGGTTCACATCATCTGCGTCTTGATTCAATTTTCCATCTTTAGAATGAAGAGAATAAAAAATTATCGTAACAAAAATTAAAATTAAAACTTTTTCGTCAAAATTCATTTGTTTTTACGAGTTTCGAAGAATTTCGAGTTTTATTTCAAAATTTCATCAGAAATATACGTTTTAGGAAAAAAATGTCATGAACCTTTTTTGTAGCGAATTAAATTTCATTCAAAAACGATTGTGTAGTTTTTTTTTTAAATCTGCATATTGTAACGACTCTTCGTTGGTTCTTTTCGATTATTGAACAAATATGACAGTAAAAGACAGATCTTTGGTTAACAGAATCTCAAACTTTATTTGTCAACAAATTACAGCAGCTTCCGTTTTTCCTTACAATAAATTCCAGGGTCTCCAATTTATGTACAATAAACTTCACCGCTTTTCCACAATTTGAATCAATAATATTCGGAATCGTAAAATCTGTATTTACTATTCCACTAAGTTCAGATTCTTTCACTATTAGTACCCAGGCTCAAGTACCACCGATTATTCCTTATACTTTCGAATATTTGTAAAACACTTTTAATTGCAAAATTAAAACTGACTGTCTGATATTTTTGTTCGCTTATTTATATCGAAAAATAAATAAATCGAAACTTCTATAATCCACTAGAAATCAATACTACGTAGTCCGTACATCTTGAATAGGCCACACCTGTGTTCATTCATACTTGCATTTGTATTAGCGAACTCAAATTTAATTTATGCAAAATGTATTTGTTAAAGGGAGTTAACTTTTGATTCATCTTTGCTATAGAATGTAGAAAACATTTAGGCGGAACGTATTGGTTATTTATGATTAAATTAAATTAACCCATTCTGGACGAAGTTTATTACACTGCCCTCCATTTAGTTTTGTTCGTCCCGAACAATATCAGCTATCGCATTGGTGCTGTTACCTTGGTACGGTGCCAACCTTTGCAGATGTATCACTTTCATCTTGGTACGGGGTCCCTTTTGTATGCGGTAGATAAAATCATTAATTCGTTTGATTATTTTATATGGGCCTTCCCAATCTGGCTGCAGCTTGGGTGATCTTCCCTTAGTTCTTCTGGGGTTGTATAGCCATACCAATTCTCCTTCTTGAAAACCGCCACTATTTGCATTAATGTCGTACCTGGTTTTCATTTTGTCACTGGCAATCTTAATGTGGTCTCGAACCTGTTGATGGATTTTAATCATCTTCTCCCTTAGTTGTCCCACATAATCCGTTTTCGTGGATACCAGGCCTCCAGGGATGCCGAACTCAATGTCACTAGGAAGATGTAGTTCTCTCCCGAACATGATATTCGCTGGCGTTTCACATGTCGTATCGTGCACTGCGCTACGATAGGCCATCAAGAATAACGGAAGATCCTTATCCCAACTTCTTTGGTTGGCTTCTACTACCTTTGACAGATGTTCTTCCATGGTTCGGTTGAATCGTTCTACCATGCCATTCGATTGTGGGTTCATAGGTGTAGTTCGTGTTTTTCTAATGCCGAGTGTTCTGCACAGCTCTTCCATCAGTTGAGATTCGAAATTCCTTCCCTGGTCCGTATGCAACTCGAGCGGTGTTCCATATCTGCAAATCCATTCATTGACTAATGTTTCAGCAACCGTAACTGCTTCCTAGTTCGGTATTGCATAAGCTTCCGACCATTTTGTAAAGTAATCAATGACCACCATGATGTATTTGTTACCTTTTGTAGTTTCCGGAAATGGCCCCGCGATGTCTATAGCAATTCTCTCCATTGGGGCGCCCACATTGTATTGTTGCATCTCTCCTCGAGTTCTAGTCTTTGGTCCTTTGCTCGCCGCACAAGTATCACATCGCCGACACCATTGCTCTACGTCGGTTCGATACCTTACCCAATAAAACCTCTACCTTACTTTAGCTAGGGTTTTATTGACTCCCAGGTGTCCTCCAGAAATACTTCCATGCAGCTTTCCCAGTACCTCTCCCACTCGACTTGATGGCAACACCAGCTGTTCCAACACTTTCTTTCCATCAGCAGACTCCCATTTTCTTTTTAGTATCCCGTTGTCCATCAATAGTGAGTCCCATTGCGCCCAGTAGCATTTCACCTCCGTACTTAAAGGTGCTACCTCTTTCCACTCCGGTCGCCTTCCCTCGGTTTTCCATTTCAATATTGGAGCCATAGCTGGATCCCTTAGCTGCTCTCCTTTCATTGCCTCGGTACACCAATCGTCAGGAGTTTGGAACTTAATTTGCTTCACTGTCATTGCCTCTTTTCTCTCAGTCCTGCTACATGGCTTGCGCTCCTCAATACAGGGCCTTCTTGAAAGTTCTTCAGCGTTACAATGTATCCTTCTCTTCCGGTGTTCAACGCGGCAATCTCCTCCCTTTTTGACCTCCACTTGCTTGCTTGAAAGGTTCATCAAACGGCCTGGAACTACTCCTTCTTTTGCTGCTACTCGTGTTTTGCATTCCTGTCTGATGTGCCCTAACTGCCCACAATTCCAGCATCTTACTCTGCTAGATCTTCTTCGTTGATTTCGTTCAGGCTAATCTTCCAAACTTTTGACACGCATGATCACTTCCTCAAGCGCTGCTTTTAGAGGTTCTTCAGCAACTTCGATCTGACGTACCCTATCTGAGCCATACGCTCTTTTTCCAGCTTCCATTTGTAGAGCCAACGCTAAGACTTCCGCAGGTAGTTTCTTCCCGCTTAGATACAGCTGATTTCTCATTTGCACATCTCGAAGAGCATTGATAAATGTATCAGCTGCCAGTTCGTCTCGATGTTCAGCGTTATAATTCGGATATGATAGATTAACCAGTCTCACAATGTCAGCCTCTAATTCTTGCAAAGTTTCGCTGACTCCTTGTTTTCGTGTCTTGAGCTGCATGCGATGGAGAGCTTGCATATGACTTTCCCCATATCTTACTCCTAAGGCCTCCATTAGCTTGCTGTAATCACGCTCTGTCGCTGATAATGTCTGCAAAATTTCAGCAGCAAGTCCCTTCAATGCCAATATTAGCGCGTTAGCTTTTTGCTGGTGGTCAACCCCAGCTGTTGCGATCTCAAATTGCATCTTAAATATCTGATACGATGTAGATCCATCAAATGCGGGTGTTTTTACTCTAGCTGGGGCTGAAGTAGTTGATGGATTGATCATGTTACCTGACTTTCCTTGTGCTATTTCTTGGCGTAATTCACTCGAAAGTTTGCGTAATTTCTCTTCATGTTCTTCGGTAACTTTCCGCAGCTCCCTTTCCACGTTGTTGATTTTCACCTCTGCACTGGATATACGTGACTCGATTACTTCACGTAGACTTTCTTGCTTCGCCATCATATCAGCAAATTGTTGTCGTTGCTCTACTTTTTGTTCTGCTGCCGTTTGAAGTCGTTAGAAATTTTGACGCTCAATAAACGGATGCTTTCACATTCGTCGCACAAACTAATTAACATTTCATTGGGAAACTCGGTCTTCGATCTGGAAACAATGTGTGTGTTTTGGTGGACTTAAAGTTGACCAAATTTTTGATACACCCAATCGTCAACTTTTCTAGGTTCTACTTAGGTTCTACGACGTCATTGCATTTTTTATTAACACAATCAATCAGTATACTAATCTTCGGACTCCCTATAAAATATCAAGATTATAATACATTTTGTTATATACTTACATTCTCTTTACAAACGTTTCGAATTTTATTTGTTTTCTTTCAGTTTGCTTAAATAAAAACGAAACAAAAGAGATGCTAATATGTGATTAATTGTAAATAAATTAAACAAAACTGGTTTCGTTATAAATTAGAAATTTATTGGTTGCAACAATATGCACGACGAGTTAAGAACATATGCAATCAACTCTTCTTCTTCTTTCTTTGTTTAGAATTAAAAATATATAAATAGTTACATTTTTGCTATTTAATTTTGAGTTGTAATTGAGATTTAAAATAAAAATATTGTTTCGAGTCGTTTGTTTGAATATTTTAAATGTAATTCGGTAAAGTCAAACAAAAAAGTTTTATATTTGTTTTTCAAAATAAAAGTAAAATAAAAATCATTTCATAAAATCATTGCTTATATAAAATAGTGTAATATTTATTGTTATTGAAAATAATAAAACGAAATTATTGAGCGATATCAACATATTATGGTAGGGTTCATTTTTCTTTTTGTTTTCTCTTCCATCGAATCGATGTATCGTTTTGTTGGCTAATTCACGGTCGGTTCAATAAAATAAAAATTCATAAGACTGCCTTGAATATATTTGCAGTTATACATTTGATTTATATTTTCTTTTATTGAATTATAAAATGGAAGTGAATTGTTTAAGAACTTAAGCGCTTTGCTGTATAAACGAAAATAGGGTCCCACAAATTTTGGAATCCTCAACAAATTATACCGGAATTAAAGTATTGCTACAAAATAAGTTAACGTCTGCTAGTTTTAAAAGGTAGTTGAAAAGTCAAATTTGGATTAAAACTATATGTTGATATGGATGTGCAGAGTTATTGAACGAATTTGTAGAAAGTGCAATTATTTATGATAATCAACGATTTTCAAAAAAAAATATATGTATTTCTTTGTCGAACGACGATAGTAACATTCTACTGAAATAAGTACGTTGAAGAATTTTTTTTTTGGACAAATGCTTAGGTTTACAAGGAATGTTAACGACATATGAAAGTTAAATTGGGGGAAGTTCAGACGACATGCAAGGACGAAAGTCGTCATCAGCACCCAACATTCAACAACCAACTCAATAATAAGTTAAAAGTTCCTTTTTTTATTATTCCTTTTTTTAAATTCTTTGAATTATTTTTGTGGAATGCTTTAACATACCATCATGGCATACAGCCTAAATACGTGTTAATAGAGATTTTTCCTTAGTAGAGTCCGCGCATGATCCGTACATTCATTTATTAGTTAAATTAAATAACCCTTGGGCAAATAAATACCATACGTCTCTATATTAATTTATAATAGTCCAATTCTCTACATGTCTAATTAATTGTTTAATATTTGACAATGTTTTTGTTATTTGTAGTAGCTTTTTTTTTCTCTTTCGTTTTTTTGCCTTTGAATTTTTAATATTCAGATACTTATAAATGAATGTATTAGCAAAGCTATCTATAAGTATATATAAATAAATAAATAATAAATTATACAGTCAGTAAACCATTTTTGGAGTCAGTCCCCATTTGCCTCAGAAAGTTCACCTGCACTGTCACAGAACTCGCACAGAGTTCGTTTGCGCATTTGTTCTTAACATAAGCAGCGCAGTTGAGCTGCTTGTTGAGAGTAAAACCAAGATACTTCATACTATTTTGGAGTGTTTATGTGTTTACCGATTGAAGGAAGAGTGAAGCTGTTTAATTTCCATCTATTGGTAAACGCAACAAGCTGTATCTTCATACCATTCTTGCGACACCAACTATTAGTAATTTCTTGAGCATTCAGCATTTTTCAGAAGAGATACTCCATATTGTCTACTTTTAAAAGAATACGTCAACGACATAGCCATATATCTGTAACCCTGTATCATTTTAGCCCTTTATCGTTCAATTACGTGCTGGTTTGCCATTATGCTCGCCAGCAGGGGTGAATAAGCGCTCCCTCCCTCCCGCTTAAAATTCATAGGATTTGTACGTAGGGAGATAATCGATATAATGGAAATATACGTTTCCATCTTACCAAAAGTGTTCCTTAAAAACGGAACCCTATAAACAAAAAGTAGAGACAGTTAAAGAGGCCTATGTGTATATTTGTATCGCAAATAAAAATAGAAGAACATTGTGAAACCGAAACCAGATGATTTTCTTTAGCAAAACCGCCCGTTTCTAGATGTTAGTGTACTGCTATATAATGAGGATGAACAATTTCTAAAAACCAAATTAGTAATAATTTAAAGTAGTGCAAACCGCGATTCACTGAATCATAAATAGCATGCATAGGAAATAATTGTAATAGGATAGTTTATATTTAAAGATAAATCACTTACCTTAAATTTCGTCTTTTTGATAGATGTTGTACTGGATTTTTGTTGACAAGATTTAGTTGATTGAACTATCAGGATAAGGAATAGCGCAATCATATTTCTTAATTGAATTAACAGATAGCGTGGCTAGAAATGTCATTTAATTTTCATTTCGATTTGTGCATTCTTTGCCTTTGCCAATCATTTTCCAATTGAACGAGATTTATGGAACATTGAGTAGAAGTTATATTAATTTATCTATAGTGTGCTGTAGACCAAAGTAATTTTCAATTCTTTATTATTTACATATATAATTGTAATTTGATATTATTATTTATTAATTTATTTTTTTGTGTATATTCAATTGTTCCAATTATTACTATCAACAATAAAAACTCATTTACAAACAGAATTTGTGGATCAATATAATTATTATTTATGTAAAGATTAGTTGTTTGGTATATTAACCAGTGATCAAGAGACATAGTTGTACCTGCCCTACTACAGTGTATTAAGTTGTTTGATTGCAACGATTTGATTGAATAATGTAGTTTTGGGCTTTTTAGAAACAGCAATATTTGCATGAGCGATGCACAAAACTGTTTCGACAAGTTAAATGTCTATTACATATTAAAAAAATATCTGCTTTTCTAATGTAACTATATATTTTGTTTACATCAATTAACTGCCCGATATAGGCAACAAAAATGGTCACAATCGACGTATCTTGGCATACCTTAGAGCTCAGTCCTATTCTACCGAAATTGGCTAATTATCTCTTGTAAGTGTTATCTTCAAATAAATAAACAACTGCAACCATCTTAAACTCGTGATATTTTGATGAAATTGTGTTACATATATCATCCGCAATACGTATTCGGGTTCACATAAATATGGTAAATCTGAATTTAGTTTTAAATTAAAAAAATTTGGAGAGGAGATGGATAGATCGCCTTAACAACTCATTTTTTTGAAACTTCAAAATTAATTTCAGGAAAATCTACAATGGTCATATTTTTTGTTATAAAATATTTATTCATTTACGGGTTTGTCTCGTCAACGAAACAAAACGCCTGTCTATAATTTTAGTATAATCTGGGCAAACGACTAAATCTTTAGAAAACCAAAAAAGCAAAAACAAACCAAAAACAAAAGGAAAAAACTACCCGGGTAAGAAAAAACTATAGGGCCAAACCTGGGCCAAGCCCACGCCACAGATTTTTGGAGTTGGGCCAGGTTTAACATTTTCAAACGGCCCAAGCTTCTGCCAAGCTTGGACTGATGTCCTGGAGCCAAGTCTAGCAAACCAGGCTTGGGCCAAGTCTCGCAAACAAGACTTGGGCCAAGTCTACCAAAAAATTTTTTCCAGACCTGCTTTAAATGTGTGAAATCATGTTGTGGAAAAAGTAACATATAAGAAAATAAAGATAGACACAATTTGACCTACACATGTTTACAATGCATTAGACTGGTTAATAACGCGTATAATATAATAAACGAACCTTGGTGCAGACTAGACATTTACAACTGGCCCAGACTGAAACCAAAGCTAACTAGCCAAGGCTTGGCTTGCCAATGCTGGCCCGAGACTGGTTCGTTGCTTATTATTTGCAGCCCTTACCCGGGTAACGATCACAGAAGTTTGAAAAAATCAGAAAAGGTCGGGTTCACATCATCTGCGTCTTGATTCAATTTTCCATCTTTAGAATGAAGAGAATAAAAAATTATCGTAACAAAAATTAAAATTAAAACTTTTTCGTCAAAATTCATTTGTTTTTACGAGTTTCGAAGAATTTCGAGTTTTATTTCAAAATTTCATCAGAAATATACGTTTTAGGAAAAAAATGTCATGAACCTTTTTTGTAGCGAATTAAATTTCATTCAAAAACGATTGTGTAGTTTTTTTTTTAAATCTGCATATTGTAACGACTCTTCGTTGGTTCTTTTCGATTATTGAACAAATATGACAGTAAAAGACAGATCTTTGGTTAACAGAATCTCAAACTTTATTTGTCAACAAATTACAGCAGCTTCCGTTTTTCCTTACAATAAATTCCAGGGTCTCCAATTTATGTACAATAAACTTCACCGCTTTTCCACAATTTGAATCAATAATATTCGGAATCGTAAAATCTGTATTTACTATTCCACTAAGTTCAGATTCTTTCACTATTAGTACCCAGGCTCAAGTACCACCGATTATTCCTTATACTTTCGAATATTTGTAAAACACTTTTAATTGCAAAATTAAAACTGACTGTCTGATATTTTTGTTCGCTTATTTATATCGAAAAATAAATAAATCGAAACTTCTATAATCCACTAGAAATCAATACTACGTAGTCCGTACATCTTGAATAGGCCACACCTGTGTTCATTCATACTTGCATTTGTTTAGCGAACTCAAATTTAATTTATGCAAAATGTATTTGTTAAAGGGAGTTAACTTTTGATTCATCTTTGCTATAGAATGTAGAAAACATTTAGGCGGAACGTATTGGTTATTTATGATTAAATTAAATTAACCCATTCTGGACGAAGTTTATTACACTGCCCTCCATTTAGTTTTGTTCGTCCCGAACAATATCAGCTATCGCATTGGTGCTGTTACCTTGGTACGGTGCCAACCTTTGCAGATGTATCACTTTCATCTTGGTACGGGGTCCCTTTTGTATGCGGTAGATAAAATCATTAATTCGTTTGATTATTTTATATGGGCCTTCCCAATCTGGCTGCAGCTTGGGTGATCTTCCCTTAGTTCTTCTGGGGTTGTATAGCCATACCAATTCTCCTTCTTGAAAACCGCCACTATTTGCATTAATGTCGTACCTGGTTTTCATTTTGTCACTGGCAATCTTAATGTGGTCTCGAACCTGTTGATGGATTTTAATCATCTTCTCCCTTAGTTGTCCCACATAATCCGTTTTCGTGGATACCAGGCCTCCAGGGATGCCGAACTCAATGTCACTAGGAAGATGTAGTTCTCTCCCGAACATGATATTCGCTGGCGTTTCACATGTCGTATCGTGCACTGCGCTACGATAGGCCATCAAGAATAACGGAAGATCCTTATCCCAACTTCTTTGGTTGGCTTCTACTACCTTTGACAGATGTTCTTCCATGGTTCGGTTGAATCGTTCTACCATGCCACTCGATTGTGGGTTCATAGGTGTAGTTCGTGTTTTTCTAATGCCGAGTGTTCTGCACAGCTCTTCCATCAGTTGAGATTCGAAATTCCTTCCCTGGTCCGTATGCAACTCGAGCGGTGTTCCATATCTGCAAATCCATTCATTGACTAATGTTTCAGCAACCGTAACTGCTTCCTGGTTCGGTATTGCATAAGCTTCCGACCATTTTGTAAAGTAATCAATGACCACCATGATGTATTTGTTACCTTTTGTAGTTTCCGGAAATGGCCCCGCGATGTCTATAGCAATTCTCTCCATTGGGGCGCCCACATTGTATTGTTGCATCTCTCCTCGAGTTCTAGTCTTTGGTCCTTTGCTCGCCGCACAAGTATCACATCGCCGACACCATTGCTCTACGTCGGTTCGATACCTTACCCAATAAAACCTCTACCTTACTTTAGCTAGGGTTTTATTGACTCCCAGGTGTCCTCCAGAAATACTTCCATGCAGCTTTCCCAGTACCTCTCCCACTCGACTTGATGGCAACACCAGCTGTTCCAACACTTTCTTTCCATCAGCAGACTCCCATTTTCTTTTTAGTATCCCGTTGTCCATCAATAGTGAGTCCCATTGCGCCCAGTAGCATTTCACCTCCGTACTTAAAGGTGCTACCTCTTTCCACTCCGGTCGCCTTCCCTCGGTTTTCCATTTCAATATTGGAGCCATAGCTGGATCCCTTAGCTGCTCTCCTTTCATTGCCTCGGTACACCAATCGTCAGGAGTTTGGAACTTAATTTGCTTCACTGTCATTGCCTCTTTTCTCTCAGTCCTGCTACATGGCTTGCGCTCCTCAATACAGGGCCTTCTTGAAAGTTCTTCAGCGTTACAATGTATCCTTCTCTTCCGGTGTTCAACGCGGCAATCTCCTCCCTTTTTGACCTCCACTTGCTTGCTTGAAAGGTTCATCAAACGGCCTGGAACTACTCCTTCTTTTGCTGCTACTCGTGTTTTGCATTCCTGTCTGATGTGCCCTAACTGCCCACAATTCCAGCATCTTACTCTGCTAGATCTTCTTCGTTGATTTCGTTCAGGCTAATCTTCCAAACTTTTGACACGCATGATCACTTCCTCAAGCGCTGCTTTTAGAGGTTCTTCAGCAACTTCGATCTGACGTACCCTATCTGAGCCATACGCTCTTTTTCCAGCTTCCATTTGTAGAGCCAACGCTAAGACTTCCGCAGGTAGTTTCTTCCCGCTTAGATACAGCTGATTTCTCATTTGCACATCTCGAAGAGCATTGATAAATGTATCAGCTGCCAGTTCGTCTCGATGTTCAGCGTTATAATTCGGATATGATAGATTAACCAGTCTCACAATGTCAGCCTCTAATTCTTGCAAAGTTTCGCTGACTCCTTGTTTTCGTGTCTTGAGCTGCATGCGATGGAGAGCTTGCATATGACTTTCCCCATATCTTACTCCTAAGGCCTCCATTAGCTTGCTGTAATCACGCTCTGTCGCTGATAATGTCTGCAAAATTTCAGCAGCAAGTCCCTTCAATGCCAATATTAGCGCGTTAGCTTTTTGCTGGTGATCAACCCCAGCTGTTGCGATCTCAAATTGCATCTTAAATATCTGATACGATGTAGATCCATCAAATGCGGGTGTTTTTACTCTAGCTGGGGCTGAAGTAGTTGATGGATTGATCATGTTACCTGACTTTCCTTGTGCTATTTCTTGGCGTAATTCACTCGAAAGTTTGCGTAATTTCTCTTCATGTTCTTCGGTAACTTTCCGCAGCTCCCTTTCCACGTTGTTGATTTTCACCTCTACACTGGATATACGTGACTCGATTACTTCACGTAGACTTTCTTGCTTCGCCATCATATCAGCAAATTGTTGTCGTTGCTCTACTTTTTGTTCTGCTGCCGTTTGAAGTCGTTAGAAATTTTGACGCTCAATAAACGGATGCTTTCACATTCGTCGCACAAACTAATTAACATTTCATTGGGAAACTCGGTCTTCGATCTGGAAACAATGTGTGTGTTTTGGTGGACTTAAAGTTGACCAAATTTTTGATACACCCAATCGTCAACTTTTCTAGGTTCTCGTTCACTTTTATGACAGCATCTCGCAGACCGCGATTTATTCGTTCATGCATTTTACGCTTTGATGATAGGAGGACAAACTTCTTGTTTTACCGGTTTTGTGCAAAACAATTTATTGGATTGCCGTAGGTTTTCAACAGTTAGTGGATATAATTTTAAAAAAAAATTGGTGATAAAACGGAGTCTTAGCGTACGCCAGCGTTAGTTAATTTAGACTCAGAAGAAGAGACATCCATAGATACTGAAATATATCGAGCAGTGAGAAAATATGAATCAGCTTCACGACTGCATGATGAAATCCGTACGCAACGAGCTTCTTTATCATTTTGGTATGTCAAATTCAATCAAATGCTTTTGAGATGTCTAATGCGGTGACGTACATTTCACCACCATTTTCAAGTATAATGTTCCAACAATGGGTTTCATAATTCAATAGATCGGTTGTTGATCTTTTGTTTCGAAAACCGTATTTCTGCAGTTTTGTCGATTTCTGGTTAGTTTTATGTAGTATTCGTATTATTTTGTTTCATTGCGCAGAGTGAGAAGGGAACTGAAATAAAAAAAACACTTTAGCTCGTTCGTAAATTGTGGTCTCTAAAAAAAAATCTGTAATTTTCCGCAAACATATTGAATAATATTCCTTTTAATGCATTCTCGTTTTTCGTAGTCATCAAGAATTTCCACAAATGCACGAGATGAAAGTAATGGAGTGTTAGTATTTCTAGATAATTTTACTCACTCTGCAATGGTAGTCTTAATAGATTCAAAGTTCTTCCGTAAACCAACTCTTGTTGTAAAACTGCCAATCTCCTGCTATAATATATGAGTATCAATATCGAATTTTTTATCCTTACCTTCCTGATTAAGACGTGGAATAAAGTACGATATGTACGGTTTATGAATAGCTTCAATTTAGCTCAAAAGAGAACAACAATGTTCTATAGTAATTTAATTGAAGACTAACACGCGATGCATATGTAAAATCCAAACAAACAAAATTTTGATTTATTATGATTCAATTCTTTTATCTGTTGAGTGAAACGTCAGTTGATGAACAAACATCGACATTTGCGCTCCTTCACAATTTTCTTTTTGCTACTGTAATTGTTTACATTTGAAATTCTGTTAATTCCATCATAATTTTCTTATTGAATGATGAAAAAACAACTAAAAAATTTTCTATTTGATTTATGTTTTGTTTCTTGAAAATAAAAAAATAAGGTGGAGAGGAGTACAAAGATTGGTTAACAAATAAGAATTAAATTATGTTTGGTTTCTTTCTGTTAATTATAATTTTATTATTTATTATTTAACTGACATACAAAATTGATTGGTTATGTTTGATTCGATTTATGTTTTTTTTAAGATGTACAAAAACATTTAACTTAAATGAAAGAAAATTATTGTAAATTAAAGATCATAAGATAAATGAAATCTTTATGATGTTTTGTTCTGTTAATGCTGATATTATTTTAAAAATTCCTTTGCCTTTCATGGTAAAACTTAAATGTGACTCTATTATATTATGTGACTCGATAATTTACATCTAAAACTAAGGTATAAATTCGGCAATTATTCTTAGTAAGTCTTGTTTAACACATTCTAAACTTGGAACATCCGGAGGCACCCTGCCAATCAGAAAAATGTTGAAAATCTTGGACAGTATAGAGGGGACTTTATGTATGAAACTAAAAGATGCTGCAAATTTCGTTAACAACAAAAAAAGCTACAAAGTTTGCTGTTTTCTGTACAGCCATTAAGGCTATCGAAGGTTTTTTGTCTTATTATTATTGAAAGATATGTTGTCGACCCAAGGAGAAAAGCTAACCTTCTGAGAAATTATTTCTCTGAACAATTTTACAGTTTAACAGTTAAAACTCAATTTCTTACCTAAACCAATGCTTTAAGTTTCTTACAAAACAGCACGAATTATTACGTCGGTCTGAAAGTTACTTCGGTCTGAAAAGCCTAAGCATTACAATCTCTAGCCAAAATTTAAAATTTTATCCCCAATTTTTTTGGAATTTATCGACGTTTTAGGTCATAACGATATGTGATACCAAGAGGTTGATTGTTGTATTGTAACTGTATAAAAAAAAAATACCGTTAAATGTGTCAAAGGAATGAATTTCAAAAATATTTTACCCAGTTTTTTTGAGAAACATATTATGGTGAAACATTTTCGATTATTATATTTGACAAACAAAATTAATTATTTGTATCAAATGAAAAGTAATTGAAACTGAACCTAAAACATGGTTCCATCCAGCTTCCGGCACTCCCAACCGATAGGAACAGTTGGAAAATATGTTGTTGCAGATTAAGTGTCGTTTTTTAACAAAAGTTGTAATTATTTGGGGGATGTTTCTTAAGTAAGTTTTTTTCTGATTCCAAATTCCACGACTTGTGAATAACAGGAACAGTTGAAAAATAAATTTGAATTTTGATTTTGGTATAATTTTTGCATTATTTTTGTGTTCAAGTTCCACCACTTCTGAATAACAGGAACAGTTGGAAAATATCAGGTTGGTTTAGGAAATCTCCAAATTGTTCATTAGTAGGAACATCGGTATTTATGATTTCCTTAAACCATATATCCTGCGTTTCCTCATTGGTTTTTTTTAATAAAATATACTGAGCTACGGATGATTGGAAGCGTATTAAGAATCCAAAGCGTCATCTTCTAAAGTGTGTTTAGTAGCTTAGCGTTTTGTACGCTTGACTTGAACTCCAAGGATCCCGGTTCGATTTACAACTATAATATGGTTAATAAATTGGAAAAACTATGGACTGATCACCCATACATTAATACAGGTAAGGCCCACTTGTTGACAGCCTACATTCTTTTATGGAATACATACGACAAAAAAATAAGGTGCTCCGAAACTTTCAAAAGATTTTGCTCAAAAAGTTGATCATTGAGCCTCGTCAGTGTCAGTGTTTTGTTATCTTGGGTTGTCTTTTATGAATTCGATCTCAAACGTTGTAATGTTTACGGTATTCAAATATCTATCGTTGATCTAATGAAATTTCAATTCTAACAAATATTACGAATAAATTACTGTCATTAGGAAAGCATTCCTGTAGCATTCCAGCGAAACTATTTTTATAATAGCTGCCTTTTTTCCGATGTACAATTGTCCGCATACAAGTAGTGAACGATCAAGTAAAATCAGCATTGAGTTACTAAATACAAAATGCACTTGAGAAAAATGAACTACTAAAAGCAAAAAGAATGTCGCAAATAGCAAATAGAAATCGGAAATACTTACTTTCAAAATTAATCATATTTGTAGCTGATATTGTGGATGGTCATCCTGGACATTGAATTCATCAGGTTGAAGAGATTCGTGATCGATGCTGCAAAAGGAGTACTCACGTACTGAAATGTACGGTTGCGATGTGAATGCAGTTTAAATATGCGACTGCAGCTTAATGTAGAGTAATTATAGATTACAAAGTTGTCATTGACTTAAAAAACTATTGTCTGAAAAAAAATTAAGAGACGTTTCTGGGTAACCAAGATTGAGATATTTCCTTTCACATTTAAGAAAAACACGATTAGCATATTGTGTATTTAAAGCAGCTACGTCTTGTAGACATATTACAAATTATACCTGCAGGTTTTTACTGGAAGACACAAACTTGTCTATAACGCTCGTTCCCTTTGCTACCAATTTTGAAAACGTCAAGCGTTACAAAATCAAAGGAAACTAACTTTCCATCGTCAACAAGCTTTTAAATTCAAAGCAAAGTAATTTATTGGATACAACATTAACTACTTTTCAGTCAAATAAATAATAAAAATTGAAATCCAGACAAACATCAACGATTTATCACTCAAAACAAAATGCATCCATTTATAATCTAACACAGCAGAAATTTTGTGCAACAACACAGAACAAAAAAAATTACAATGACAAGAAAGTACATGAAGAATTATATTCAATTTTAAATCCATTTACCAAAGCGAAAAGAGAAAAAAAATAATGTGAAGTTCCTTGAATACATCAAATGATGCGGGTTTTGATTTTAGTGTAGTTACGTTGTAAAGATATTTATTTATATTGCTAATCATTTACTTTAAGCAGACTGTGTTGATGAATTTTTCTTAAAAAGTGATACAAAAATATGGGGATTTTTGCATTAAATTTCTAGACATAACTTAGTGTGAATTCATAGAATCGGGAATATTTCTATTCTAATTAACATCTTAAGTCACAATTGTATAGTCATTTCATTATTGATAGTTCCCCATCAATACGAAATCAGTGGCTGCACTTGGTCAATTATTGACCAGCAAGGAAGAACCGGAATTTTTTCAATTCAAAGGTATGGTTGGAAGTTTCTCAGATAAAAAGTCCATCCCTGTTTTTACGTGTTTCTGATGATTTCGAAGCTTTTTCTTCAGTGCCTTGTTCGAAGCCTTAAGCAGACGCGCTATCAATTACGCCACTGAGGTGATGACTATTTTGAAGTTGAAACTTCAACATCACTTATTTATTTTACTTAAGTTGAATTTTATCAGTGTTATTAGACTCCATATTATGGAAAGGGTTTTACATTATATGAGGATTTTTTTACATTATATGGGGATGGATGAACACGTTGAATGAGAAGTAGAGTCTTTAACTGAGAAACTTCCAACCATACCTTTATATTAAAAAAATTCAATTGTTCCTTACTTACTTGAGTTCATTTGTTCTCATGGCTTGCAATACAGCACAACTTTAGTTAATTAAATAATTTAAATATTTAACATCAAAACTATACGCACATATGCGTTACAAATAAAACAACACGTTAAACCTCACAACAGATTTAACTGTCTTAAATCCATTCTTTGATCAATATATTTTGGCCAACTGGCATCAATCTCATTTCGTAAAAGACTTTGCTCGATATAAATGAATGGACCATTTAACCATATAATAATAAATCCGCCCTAATCGTAAATCCTAGATTGTCAGCTCACAACCATAATGCACTTAATCAACTTAAAAAATTTCAAAACTATTCTCAAGGGTATGTGTAGATTTATTCCAAAGCGGTTCATCATTTCCACTGGTAACCTATGGTTTTCGAATGCATGCGTAATGGAGAGCTGATTCGTTGAAAACCAACGAAGAGGCATAGCAGGCCGCGTACCTAGCGAGATTGTTTTAATAGCCCCAAGCTAGCTTTTAGTCCGTGGGGACGAGAGGGAAATCCTGCTGCTCCAGCACAAATACGTAATGTACACGATAAACAAAATATAGTCGGAAATGGAAATAAGACAAGTGAAAAAAATGAGACTCTGGCGACCCCGAAAGAACCACGATCTGCACGTCCAACCCCTACAGTTTCTCACATGCTCTCACACTCACACGCCTCATACACGCTCGCACCCTCACATATACGTACACTGTCGCCCATAACACCATCCATGCTCACATTCATACACACTTGAAACAATCCACGATTCATAATTTTTCTATTTTTGGTAATTCATAGGGTACAATTTACAGGAACTAAACCTTGCATATATTCAAATTGTATATTTCATAAATTTATTCCTGATGTAGCCGGACCGGACAATTATCGTCAAGTTATTAGAAAAAAAACTAGAGCGAGGGGGGTTGTGGAGAGAACACAAATTGCCGGATAATTTTAACGAATATTGCGAATTTAGTTGAAGTAAGGCAGCTATTGATACCGCTATCATTATTTGCCATAGCAACAATGGCAGTGGTCGATGACCAGGACGTTTCCGTCTTGCTGAAAGATATTATTTCTACCACGACGTGGTTGGTTTCAGAGTTGACCGCAGATTTGTAACTAATGTACGGCCGCTTCATGACCAGACATCGCTGCCACATATAATAACATCATTACCATCAATACCGGTAACTGGACCTTCAAATCTTTATATATAAATAAGACATATATATAAGAAAGTTATTCGTAGCTAGACAATTAAAATCATAAAATTATAACAATCTTAAATTATATAGAAGCGAAAATAAAAAAAAGACACAAAGAAATCCTGTATTCAATAATCCTGTATCCTGTACTAATAACTCCCGTATCCTGTAAGAAATTCGGTATAAAGTTTCTCAGAGTAGTAACCGTTGCGCTGTAACATTTCAAATTACAGCATTGAAATTGAATATAATCTCTAATATGAAAAATAAAGTTGCTTGATTTAAAGTCACTTTCCGTACAGTGAATAGTGCAAAAGTACCAATTCCATTTTCTATCAATAAAGTAAGTTTAAAGTAGGTTTTGTTTTTACTAATTTTTCTTAAAATATTCTGATCGCAACAAATCTATAATTTCATATACCCCATCAATTTCTTGGTGACTTTGATAATAAACCATTATCCTTTTTTTTCCTTTTTTTTCTATTCGGTTCAAGCTGTTCATTATATAAGGGCATATTATATTTATCTAACACCTTGCAAATTTAAGGAAGTAGTATTTCCTGGTTTTCACCTACTTAATTTAATACCCTATGTAACAATAGACTTTCAACAATATCATACAGCTTCATATCTTCAAATAGCTTTACAATATTTACAAAGTTAGGACTGTCAAAGTATTCTGCCAAGTTCGGTAAATTGCTATCAAAGAATGCAACGAATTTGTTCGGCATTTTTTTCCATGAACTCATTAATCTTAGTTATTATATTTAAATCAATACAACTTTGATTACAAATCCTATCGAAAATATGTACCGTAGAATTTGGATTATGAGGTAAAGTTCCAATACATACCCAGCAATATCCGCATTTTTAGATGCAATAAATTCAAAACTCATTACTTATCGGGTTTAGTGATGCTAATTTTTCAAATGCATGACGTATTTTATATGCAACAGTCGTACGAGTACTTTTTGTAAAGCTATAAGGCCATAGTTTGGGTCCTTCTAATCCTGCTGCTACATTATTTCTAAGTTAATTAACCCCGGATAAATATTACACTCGCGCAAGCCACCGTTGTAATCGTAAATACACCCTTACATCCACACGTCCATACACACTCATCTATCTTCATTCCTCCAGATGCTCCAGACTGCCGCAGGAGGGATCGATTTTGATCGATTATGATCAATGTTGATCTACGGGTCTGACTACCCTGCGTACTCCAGTCCCTGCCATTGACATATGAGTTAGCGTGAGATATCACATACCACTGGCAATGGCAGGAGATGTCATTAGCCAAGATGATATCTTAGGGTGCTGGCGGACGAACTTTAATTAGTCAACGGCAGCACTTCCAGTCTTAGCTGGGCAGCGTTCCGTAGCGGTACCGCTCATTAGCTCTTCCGAGGAATCGAACCAACACGTAGTTATGTGTGGGCTTTGTGCCTCGATTGAAGTGGTGGGCGGTGCGTCTGGGGTGCGCTGCATCAGCTGGATTATTGGCATTTAGTTTTGTTTTGTTTTCTGCAAATTTCTCACAATTTGTTTTTCACTTATTATTTTGTTATTATTTCTTCATCTTATCATGAAATATTGGCATATGTCATATTTTGTAGTATGATAGGATTTTTTACTTAGTTATGCATTTTAAAATAAAACACAAAAAAATAAAAATAAACATTTTGATATATATATGGCAGTACAACCGAAAAAAAATAAGTCTGCAAGTGGTAAAGCAAATTTGCGCAATCCACCCGCCCATAAAGCGGCATGTCCACGGAATTTGCAGGGACAAAACATATATGAATCAATAAAAAAATTTAAAATACATGTTCAAAACATCTGCGGATTGAACGCTAACCATGACCACGTGCAACATCATCTTGAGCACGACAAACCGAACATTCTATTCCTTACAGAAACACAAGTTTCTGAAAATTTTCTCTTTATAGAATCGCTTAATTTCAAATAAAGGCTCGAATCAGCTTTCAAACTCCATCAGGGCGTATGCGCATTCATTCATGAGAGTGTTGCGTACACGCGCTTTCCAAATTTTGAACTACACGGTGACGGCTTCAATACAATGGTTTTAAAGATTTGTCTTCCAGAAATTACTTTTTTTACAATAGCTTTATACCGGTCCCCCAACAAACGTAACCCAAACTTTTTTAATATACTGACAAAAATTATGGACGAGATTAGAGCAAAGTCCCCTAATTGTGAAGTTATCGTTACCGGTGACTTCAACGTCCACAACAAATCATGGTTGGAATTCTCCAAATCGACCGACGATGTTGACAATAGTGGAAAACTGGCAGAAATTTTTGCCGCGTCTCAGGGCCTATTCCAAATTGTAAAAAGCCCGACTTTCACTCCCCGTAATGGCGGTGATAATAGTTTTCTACTAGATCTCTATCTTACCACAATGCCAGATATTACGAGTGTCGATGTTGCGAAAGGTAGTATTGGAAATTCTGATCATTATTTAATCTCATCAGTTATCAAAACTGATTTACTTAAAACTACAGCTCCCAAACCCCGTAAAATATTTCACTACTCAAAAATGGATAAGAGTGGTCTTCAAAATTTTTTCCATGGTTTCCCTTTCGACCGTCATTGTTTTTACACTGACAATGTAAATGTTTCTGCTCAAAACTTTACAGAAACCATCCAATTTGCTATAAATAAATTTGTCCCTTTCTCCATAGTAAAACCCAAACAAAAATACTTGTATTCGAAAGCTGCCAAAACGGCACTTAGAAACAAACGTAGATCATTTAATATTTGGATTCATAACAAAACTCCCACTAATCGATCTCAATATCTAAAGGCCAACAAAATATCTAATCAGATTATCTCAAACGAAAAGTCCGAAATTGACAGAGCGAAAGCCTCAAAACTTACGTCTATGTCTGTTTCTGACAAGAGTTTCTACAGTGCCATTAATTCTTTAAATTCTGGTACAAAATTTTCTATTCCCCCTATTATTGATGGTGATTTAATCGTCAATGATCCCGCAAGAAAAGCTAACTTGTTCGCTGAACGCTTTGCTCTGAACTCCACTGTTTTGGAAACTCCTAAAGAAATACCCCAAATCCAGTCTTCAGGAGTTAATATGAATGAACTTCACTTCAAACCCAAAATAGTCGCTAAACTTTTAAAGGGGTTAAACATCAACAAAGCATCAGGAATGGACAATATTCCACCCATTATTTTAAAAACCTTTTCCAAAGAACTTGCACCAACTTTAACTAAAATATTCTACCAATCCTACAAATCTGGTATATTTCCCTCGTGCTGGAAGTTGGCAAATGTCCAGCCCGTCCCCAAAAAGGGACCAAAATCCGATATCTCAAATTATAGGCCAATAGCTTTACTATCGGTCCTATCCAAAGTCTATGAGCATTATATTAATACACATATTTCAAAATTTCTGGAAGAAAATCATTTAATATCCGACAGCCAATACGGTTTTCGAAACAAAAGATCAACTACCGATCTATTAAACTATGTAGCGCATTGTTGGAACAGCATACTTGATAAAGGTGGTGAAACATACGTTATCGCTTTAGACATCTCCAAGGCATTCGATCGAGTCTGGCATGCCAACTTAATCAACAAGCTCGTTGCGTACGGTTTTCATCCCAATGTTGTGAAGCTGATTCAAAATTTTCTATCCGACCGATACATTTCGGTAACCTTAGACGGATATTCTTCTGAGTCTAAACTAATTAACGCTGGTGTACCCCAAGGCTCAGTATTGTCCCCAACCCTATTTTTGATTTATATCAACGAATTGTTGAAAATCACCAGCAACCCAATAAATAGTTTTGCAGATGATAGTACTCTGCACAAGTCGTTCGAGCCCCTTCCTTCAAAAGGTAAAATGCACGAACGAATTAATCCTGCCCGGAGAGACGCTGCCATAAACGTGAACAAAGACCTGAATAAAGTCGCCGACTGGGGTGACCAAAACCTTGTCAATTTCAACTCCACCAAAACACAGCTGTTGATTGTTTCCAGATTAAAGACCGAGTTCCCCAAAGATATTTTATTTAGTATGTGTGATGAACCAATAGGTGAATGTAAAAACATTCGTTTATTGGGTGTCACAGTTTCAAATGACCTACTCTGGAACGATCATGTAATGGTGATGGCAAAAAGCGCGTCTAAAAAACTCGGCCTCCTAAATAGATGCAAAAAAATTTTCACTCCATACCAATTGCTCCATGTTTATAAGTCCTATATTCGTCCCTGTATGGAGTACTGCTGTCAAGTTTGGGGTGCTGCCTCTGTTTCCATCTTGGCCCTCTTGGACTCTGTTCAAAAGCGAGCTATACGAATTGTAGGTGATCGAACTTTGACATCACAACTTGATTCCCTACAACATCGTCGCACTGTTGCTGACCTCGTTGTTTTTTACAAATATCGTCATCAGCAGTGCTCAGATGAAATCAGCGGCATCATGCCTCAAACTTATTCTTACCCCCGTTCCACTCGGCAATCGGCTGCCGCAACCAGTGAAACGGTAAAGATCCCGCGCTGTCATACTGGCAGATCGCAGAGAGACTTCTTTGTCCGAACTGCGTACAAATGGAATAGTTTGCCGGAACACTTAGTCTCAGGTGGCTTCAACCCACAGATGTTTAAAAAAAGCGTTAATCTACACCTCAGAACGCCAGTTGTTGTGGGACCTAGGTCTAGACCTAGGTCTTAAAAGGTATTTATGTGTTGTTGTGACACATATTCTAAACCCTATTACACAACACATTTTATTAAAAAAAAAAAAAAAAAAAAGATATGCATAAAAACAATATATGACTCACCTGGTGATGAAACATCATCCCGCTCCCGTCGCACCTCAGCTCGTCTAGCCCGTCATAGTTACACTCTCCGCTGAATCATATAACTGAAATCTTCCTTTAGTATTTACTGCTAGTTCGGGCTGTGATACTGTTAGTAATTTCTGAGCAACACCGCTCACTCCTTTTGTAAAGTTTTTCCCTTCAGTCATAACATATCACATATGTGACATCACGTCAAAGGATTAATCAAATTTCTATATAGATTGATGTAATAGATTGGTATACGTATAATTTTCTTTTGATTTTCTTTTATTTAACCAAAAACAAATGGCATCATAGCAAAATTTTACAATCATTGATTTCGCTAAATTATGTGAAGTAATAATAATAACAGCATAAACACATTAACACTATGTTACGGTATATATTAAGCTAGAATTTAGATTATTTTTGATTAAAGGCACACTCATCAAATTTTTTTAATTACTATACAAAACTAAGACGTCTTCCTTATGGACATCTGATATTAACTTTTTGTTTCAATGTTCATGCGATATACAGTAAGTAATTCAATAAATTAATGAACAAAATTTAATTTACGGGACACAGGCAAACATGAAAATAATTTTCTTTAAATTAACTTTAATTTAACCTAAGATGTCTTCCTTATGGACACCTGAAAATAACTTTTTGTTTCAAGGTTCATTCGATATACAGTACGTAATTCAATAAATTAACGAACAAAAATTTTATTTACGGGACACAGACAAACATGAAAATAATTTTTTTCTCTTATTATTAACGGAATAAAAGTAACCTTGATTTACGTACGATTCAGCATTTGTAGCACTGATTCTATTGAGTTCTTATTAACACAGATTTTAGACTACCTCTTCGAATTTTACGTGCGCTAGAGGTATCAATTTCAATCTCAGGTGGCTTTATTAATGACCCACTAGTCCGTTACCGTTATCCTCTAGCATGATCTAAGAGTTCATGCGATAGATATCGAGTATTAACCTCATTTCTCTTGGTTTTTATGAATTAGTTAGAGTTTAATCTACGTGACACAAACGGATATATTTTTTTTTTTTTTTGTTACTAAGTTTAAGCAAACTATAATGTTCACTGGGATACAACACCGAACTTATTACACAGATCGAACTCGCACTCTTGTTATTAATTTAATTAAACAAATACCTCTATTTTCCTTGTATATGGGATGATATTACAAACGTGAAGGATCTGAATCACCGCCATGTTCCTTGGATTCTCTTTCAGGCCTAAACTCGGTTGTTAACACCATATATAGTCTTATTTTCTAATCCAGGATCCAAATTAAGTTGTATTTTCTATATTCCAGCGAGGATCTGCCGACCACACCTTATTTTTGGGTAGACGTCAAAAACCAAAACAAAACCGACTAGACGATTAGACTCAAAATCGAATAAGAGAAAAAAGATATTCAAAATAGAAAACATAAATTTACTAAGAGATAGACTAAACGTTTTTAGCTGCTATATATAGGTGATTAAAACCGAATCGATACGGAAGTTTTTTTTTTGTAGAATTTACATTTAAAACTATCGTTATCAAGATATACGGGTTAGTAGGTTGTAAAAGAAATGAGAAAATATTTCAAAGAGATATACTATTTACAAAACATTTGAAAGAAATATACATGTAACTATCATGAGTATGGATTAAAGCGAATAAACAACCGATTTTATGAAAATTACGTATTACAAAAATAGCAAACTACAATTGTTTTGCAGTAGAATCTCACGGATAAGAATTATATATCTGTATATATATCGGAAAGAATAATCGATAATAATCAATATAACGTTTCGAAGACAATTTCTATACTGATCGCTGAATACAATTTTAAAATAGAAAAACGAATTGATAAATATGCAAAGCCATTTGAGGTTTGACTACAACTAGAGCAGATGGCAGTTAAGGTTCGAGTCCACGGAGAATTTAATTTAAGGTAGTATGGTGCAATTATGTTTCTAATTCAGTATGGTGAAATTATTTATATGAGAAGAATAAATTTGTGTAGCGGAAAATTATATTAACGGATGACTATGAATTAAGTATGATAAAAATTTGTTACGAAAGTCACGTGAAATGCAAATTTGTGATATATGATAATGATATGATCTATGAGTCAGGGAACTTTACAGAACTACGTCATCGTTCTCCAGTCTACTACATAACACATGCAGAAATGTAATTAAAATAAACAAAAGTCATAAAGCGCGAATTAAACTCGCTCGCCGAAGTAGCCGTAGATGTAAACGTACAATATGTGAATAATATTGTAAATAGTTGTTATGTATCAAGGTAAGAATGTATGCATCAAGGGAAGAAAATGACAGATTATTATTCGAACGTAAATATTTCTGCACTATGTCCGACGGCCAAGAACGGTACTCAAGCGTCATCCATAGACGCTTTGTAGAATTTAATATACCATGTTAATCACACCAAAGGTGAACAAAATCAAAAGATGAACCAGCATGACAATCATACATATAATACTCATTTCAATTAAATCATTTCTTGATATGCCAATAAAAAACCTGTGATGTCATTACAACAGTTTACTGTTGTGTTTTATAATGTAAAAAATTCCTCAAACACTAATTTGTAGATACATATATATTACACGTTGAAATAAATCTACAACTTTCGAAAATTTAAGACGAGCTATATTTGCAGGCGCTAATTTACAAATTAAGCTCAACATACTTTCCATATTCAACTTCTACTTCAATATTGTGCGAAGAACTTTAGACGAGTTATTTTCACCTTTTTGAACACAATGCGTGGTATCAAATTCATATACGTCCGTGGCATTTTGCTCAGTCACCATCGATTTATTTATTCCAATAACTGGAATGTTAAAACAACGGCTTAACTATCTTCGAAGCAGATTTCTAATACCAAAACGCTCATATAAAGAGATACAAATATGTTATTCCAAAATAAAATAAAGAAATGCTGAAATTGGTATGGATTATCTGTTTGCTTTTGATAATTGGTGCTAGTCAAACTTCTTAGTACTCAAAACTCATTAAAAGTAATGAAAACTTATACACTGCTTGAATAAAATCACAAATTTTAACAACAAATCAATTAACCAATTTAATTAAATAAAAGAATATACATATATTATTTTACAATATTAACAGTACTTTAACAATGTTCACTTTTTGATTTCAATTTACATATTCCCCTCTCCATCAAAATGATTGAGAATAAATAGGATTTTTCAGTTTCCTTGTTTATTTTTTATTGTCTCTTTCATCGCATATAAATTATAATTTCTTCCTCCATATATCACCGAACAAAAATTTATTGAAACAAGAAAATATTCCCCTCCAACCATTCTCATTATTTACAAATGAACAAAACTGTACTCTATCTATATATAACATTTTGATTAAAAATTTCTAAGTAGATACAAACAGGTATTACTAATTAGTATTGAGTGCAATGAACTAAAAAATATGTTACAATATTATTACTATATATAAATGCTTTTATGTCTGTTTTATTTTAAAAAAGGCCACAATTGAAACAAACTGACAAACTATTAGCAAATTTATTTATATATGAATATTCTTCCTTTTAGAGAAATATTCAAAATAGTCAATCCTAACAAATTATAAAAAAGAGTTATACAGGATCGGTTACAAGGTCAATCGCAGCGGAATGGAGAAATCCTTCAGGGCTATTCCTCGAAAGTGAAACAACTTGTTCATTTCGCACACTCTAATGCTCCTTTAAAATATATGAAGAAAATAAAAATCGAGGCCCTCATTGACGGTACCCAAGATCCGAAGACTAGAATAAAAGTATTAACCACACCTAGGGCCACTTTCCATGAAACAATCACATACGCAATGCAAAGTGAGTTGACACAGAGAATTTGTGTGCCATCTGTTGAAAGCAGAAAAATAATGTAGATTGCAACATCAGAGGAGAAGTATTGGCACACAGAGATGGAGCGGCATCAGATTCTGGGTCTATGATTGATCAAGAGAGTCATATGACACCGGAGTGCAAGGAAAATGGGAAGTCGTCACTTTCTGTGAAGAGCAAAGGATCCGAAGAAAAGGAGCATGTAGGGTTCAGGAGCAGCAGTAGAAAACTCCTGTGCTAAATATATAGAAAAATCAGCCATATCTCACAAGACTGCTGGAACAGGAAGTGGATAGTGCTTCGTCTTCTTTTTAACGGAAGCCCATTGAAGGTAATGCTGTAAAGTCAAGAAAATAGGAGAATGAAACCTACATTCTGTTTCAAGAATTACGGTAAATGGTGAAAGTTTGGGTATCTAAGGACGAATCCAAGGTTAAAGTTGTTTGATGACACTGGATACAGGTTTAGCTCGAACATTCGTTCGCATAGGTTTGATTGGCGACGTTTTGGAATAATCAAATGGGTTAAGACTTCAAATAATAACTGGAGAATGCGCTGAAATAGTAGGTAAAAGAATCGCTGAAATAAGAATGGGGAATAACTGCTATCAACAAGAAATGCTGGTGACAGACATTAAGGATGAAGTCAATTTGGGGATGAAGTTCATGAAAACGAAGAAGTCCTATAGGTTAATAATATTGAAATGCCACAACTGTTGAATGAAGCAGAGTTCACAGAGATTGGCCGCGATGAAAAACTATGCAGTGCAGAGACGAATTTAGAACCATCTCTAAGGGCTAAATGTGGAACAAGTTGCAGCCGGAAACTGAAAAAATGAAATTAGTTCAGACATGCAGAAAAGTGCAACATTCAAACGGAAAACATAAGGTGAACGTAAAAAGGAATAAGAACCTAGACTCATCAAGATTGGCCGACATAGAAGAATATTCTGAAACTTTTAGAATAATATTTTAGATAGAAATATTCTTTGCTGTATTGCTTTCCTATTGTGCATAATAATAGAAGTATTGAATACTTTATAAAACCTCGTGTGTTGCTTACTAATCAGTAATTGTATCCAGAAGGAGATTTGAAGAATTACGTTTATCGAATTGAGAGTAAGGCCAATTCGAAGGAAGGTTGAAAAACGTAACATTATTATTACATTTTCACTATATTTATAATACTCACACTCTTCACCATTAAGATAACTTTAATGCTGGACCAAGTTCCCTATAAATTTAATTAAAGTTATTAGTTCATTATAACGTACAATATATTCCTTTGTTCGTCAAAACGTCAACGATGGTTTTCTGCATCATGCTGAAAGGCAAAAAATATTAATAATTTTATTGTTTTTTTTTATAATAGTAGTAGAATATTTTTCTTACCTTATCTAAAAGTATTCTGGGAATTGTTTGTTTTTTGTTTACGTCATTCTGACATTAAGCCATTACAGTCGTTTGAGTACAGGTTTTAACCCCATAGCAAAGCATTTATCATGATTTGAAATGATAAAGTTGTTTGTTTAGCACAAATTTTTTTTTTAATAAAAAGATTTGCGTAGTAGGAATTAAAAAATGTCTCACATCACAACAACACAAAGATACCTTTTAAGACCTAGGTCCCACAACAATGAGGTGGGGTGATGAGGGTGATGAATGGACGCTTATTTTAAATATTTGTGGATTGAAAGCACTCGATACTATTGACTCAGGCAAAGCATTCCATTTGCACGATGTACGCACAAAGAAGTCCCTTCGCATGCAATCCTCTGCACTGCAATAAGTGCAGTGTTGGAAATATGTGGCTCTGCAGTAAGCAAAAAATGTGATGCAATGGGTATTTAACTTGTAGTTTAGACTAGAAGAATTGAGTTCTATTTAGAAAAATATGGAGGGGCTGAAATCTCACAGCTCTGAGATATCAAGACTTCAGTCTGGGTAAAGGACATGGTTTTTAGTTTTGGGCAGCGATGTATATCAAACATAACTCTTTGTTAAAGTACAAGTATTTCTTATATCTGTTTAAAAATTTATTACAAAACTAACACGAAACATCAATACGTTGCCGGAAAATTATAATCAAAATTCCAAAAATATTGTTAAATTAAATAAAATCAAACTTTTTCAAAATTCTTAAAAATATTCTAAATATTAGAATGAAATCAAATACTTAAACTTTTTCTAAATTCCAATAATACATATACCAAAAATTCTTAAAAATTCAAACTTTTCCAAAATTCTAAAGATATTGCAAAAATTATTACAAAAATTATAATAAAATCAAAAATTAAAAATTTTTCAAAATTCTAAAAATATTCCAAAAATTCTTACAAAATCAAAATTTAAAACTTTTTCCAAATTACTAAAACTATTGCAAAAATTATTACAAAATCAATAATACAAATTTTTTTCAAAATTCCAAAAATATTTCAAAAACTATTACAAATTCAAAAATTTCCATGTTCAATTTTTTTTTCATTTACATTTACGTCATAAAAACAGCTATATTTTTTTTCCAAAAAATTGGCTAAAAAATAAATGAAATGATTTTTTGACACACTTGACAACATTTTTTTGACAAACTTATAATGCCACAATTCTCAATAATAATAATAAAATTTCATTTCAAGCAAACAATTTTATTTTTTCCAAAAAATTGGGTAAAAAATAAATAAAAATCTCTCTTTTGACACACTTGACAACATTTTTTTGACAAACTTATAATGCCATAATTCTCAATAATAATAATTATTGGGACGGCCGGCCTACAGACAGACACACATTTTTTTTTTTGCTTTTTTAGAATCAGCTGGTCCTAAAACGTCGAGAAATGCCAAAAAAAGTGGTGGTAAGAATTTGACTTTGAGCTCATGAATGTAAAGGAGCCTGTAAACGAGCAACTAAAAATACGTATTGCCGGGCAATATTTTCAGCAATATTGCCCGGCAATGTTTTAACAAAATACTTGTAAAATAGCATGTAAACGAGCAACTTTTTACGGCAATGTGTGGCTGGCAATCATTGCCGGGGAATATTGCCCAAATTCAAAAACATTCTCGGCAATATTTTCGTATTGCCCGGCAATATATCCGTATATTTCGGCAATATGGCCGGTATTGCAACTAATGGCTGGCATGTTGCTATTGATATCGCTCATCGAGCGAAAATTTTAAACATTGCCCGGCAACTATTTCGATTTTTGTTGAGGTTTTTTAGGTAGATTTCATATAAAAATCTACCTATTGCAATGGGCTTCATCTCGGAATTTCGGAAAAATTTTGATGCCAAACGACTATATGTGATAAGCGGAGATGGAAAAACAAAAAAAAAAAAAAATTATATATATATATATATATATATATAACGATATGAGGTATAACGGAATTTAGCGGCACTCTCACGGTCGCATTTTTCGACCTACACCAAAATAATTTTCTGTGTATGTTTCGGCAAATAATGTCTTGGACAAGTTCGTGAACTGGCCATATCCGGGTACCGGTTAAGCGGCTAGAGCCTAAAAAGTCGAATAATCTAGGGCGCTATAACTTCCGTTTTAATAATAATATTTTAATAAAATTTAAAAATATTGAATATTTGAACCTTTTTCTATCATTTTTATCCAGATGACAACTTTGGCGTTTCAGGTTCCTCAAAAATCAGCTGTTTTAAAAATTTACTAAACTTTGCTGCCCTTGATCTAGCTGAAATGGCCAAGCTCATATTTGAAAACTTTTTTTCACGTACTTCAAATATAAATCTTTCCAGAATTAAAAAAAAAAATGATCCAAGTCCAGAGGTTGAGCCGCTAAGTTTGTTGAAACCAATACAAACGCAAACGGCTATGCTTTCATCATTTTTGAGTTTATGTTGTTTAAACTCCTATTTTCTCTTAGATACATTTTTCATTTATAACGTCAGAGATTTTCAACATTCTAACGAAATAGGTTCCAATTTTATAAGCATTATACTACACCTATTGTGTGAAAAATCTAAAGCCAGTGAATACCACTAAGAAAATTATAAAAACCGAAAAAAATTGAAAAATAAATAAATAAAAACACAAAACAAATCATATCTAAATTCATGCACACAATGGGCGCTTAAAAAATTAAGTATATGAAACGTATTTTTACCAATCAATTAGACTAAATAATTACAGATAAGTGTTAAACTTATAAACATTAAACAAAATAACCGTAATCCCAAACAACCTTAAAATAAATTTATTGTAGATAGATAAAACTACATACATCACCCCTAAAATCAAATTAAAGTTTTTTTTCTTTGTCTATTTAAAAAAAAAAAAAAAATTGTGGGAAAATGAAAAGAAGGAGTTAAGTATTGGTTTTTGTTTATAGGTATTTGTTTTGTTTTCGAATTGTTTAAAAAAAACAACATTTGAATATTATGAGATTGATAATGTTTTTCTAATATTTTTTAGCTAGATTTTTTTATAGGTAGATTTCATAGAAAAATTACATTTTCTATTTACCAAAATGAATTGCATTTTGGGTTAAACTAAATTTCCAAGCGGTTTTTAGAAGATTGCATATATTTAATGAGGTATTTACTTTTATGTAAGAAAATGTTAGTAAAATACGTGAAATAGAGAGATAATAGATCTGCAAATGGAAATGATAATTAAAACAATGTGTGTATGGAAATTGTTCTTAACTTGTTGAAAATATTGGTTGGAAAAAATGTTTTGCGTTGTTGTAGTTGTATGCACCTATATATGTGATGTATGCGTATGGATAGTTGTAATCATATTAGAAGCAAAAAATGGTTTAAAAAACCGTTGAAATTATGCAATGGTAATTATCACCTTATAATCGTTTCTAAATTAGTTTAAACTAGACTGTTAGAAGTGTTAGTTGCAACAAAAATTATAAGTCAACAAAATAAGAATAATTATTTTAATTATTTGATATATAATTATTTAATGCTAAAGTCGTGTTTCAAATGTTTTCGGTGAAAATTTCCAACTTCCTACGAAAAACAACAAAAAAAAAAAATCTTGTACTCTACCTCAGTGGCGGTAATTAAATTTTTTTAGGTAGATTTCGCATAATTTTAGTTAATTTTATATCTATTTTAATTAATTTTACATTCATTTCCATTAATTCACAATATGTTTTTTAAAATGAATTGTTAGTTTTATTTGTATCTAATGTTATTAGGTAGATTTCATATAAAAATCTACCTATTGTAACGTGCTTCATCTCGGAATTTCGGAAAAATTTTGGTGCCAAACGACTATATATGATAAGCGGAGACGGAAAATCAAAATGAAAAAAAAATTTATATATATATATATATATATAACGATATGAGGTATAACAGAATTATCCGGCACTCTCACGGTCGCACTTTTCGACCTACACCAAAAATATTATGTGTGTATATTACGGCAAACAATCTCTTGGACAAGTTCGCGAACTGGCCATATCGGGGTACCATTTAAGCGGCTAGAGCCTTAAAAGTCGAATAATCTAAGAAGTTATAACTTCCGTTTGAATCATAATGGTTAAATAAAATTGATAAATATTGAATATTTATACTATTTTTTATCATTTTTTGCAAAATGAAAACCTCAGCGCAAAAGGTTCCTGAAAAATCAGCTGTTTTAAAAATGTACTGAACTTTGTTGTCCTCGATATAGATGAAAATAACCAAGCTTACAAATGAAAACCTTCCAAAACATAAATACGTAGATAAATCTATCCAAAACTTAAAAAATAAATTGTTTAAGTTCAGAGGTTGAGACCCTGGGTCGGTTAAAACAAAAACAAACGCAAACGTCCATGTCTTCATCATTTTTGAGTTTCTTTTGCTTAAACTCATATTTTCTTTTAGATTTACTTTTCAACTATAATCTCAGAGATTTTCAGCTTTCTATCCCTAGAGGCTCCAATTTTATAAGCTTAAACAAAAAACCTTTTACATATCTTACAAAGCCTAATATATGTGAAAATTAAAAAAATGAAAATTTATATAAAATTAATATTGAATTTTGTTTTAGTTTTGTTGACATTTACTTGCAAATACTATTCGAACAAATTGATAGATCTTTGTGCGATAGGCGTTCAAAAGGATCTATATATGAAAAACATTTTAGGGAGCTATTATATAATTTACCAACCGAATAATTAGTTAGTGTTAATTAAACAGTAAAATTAAGCATGTAAATTCCTATAAAAATAACAGATATGTATAAACTTTAATAAAACATGTGTTAATATCACACAGCGTTTAAAAAACTTCATATTTAATAACATAAAACCATAATGATCACCCCCAAATCTAATTAACCAAATTTTTGTTCTTCATGGTTATTTAGATATTGTATATATAAAAGAAAAATTGCGAAGATTGCATTTGTATGCAATTTTTCAATTTATTTGTATTGTTTTTATTTTGAATTTTTGTTTTGTATTCAAATTGCATATAGAACCAATTACATATGTTATTAGGAATTTTGTTTTGTTTTACGTAGATTTCATATATTAGGTAGATTTCATATATGCCAAACGACTATATGTAAAGCGGAGACGGAAAAACAAAAAAAAAATTATACATATATATATATTATATATATAACGATATGAGGTATAACGGAATTTAGCGGCACTCTCACGGTCGCATTTTTCGACCTAGACCAAAATTTTTTCCTGGGCGTATTGCGGCAAACAATTTCTTGGATAAGTTCGACAACTGGCCATATCCGGGTACAGGTTAAGAGTCTAGAGCCTTGAAACTGTCAAAAACAAAGCGATATAACGGCCGTTTGGGGCAAATTATATAAAAAAATTTATAAATATTAATTATTTGAACATATTTCTATCATTTTTTAAAAAGCCAGATATCTGCAATAAAAGGTTCTTTAGCTATCTGCAATAAACTGTGTGAAGTACAACGGCATTTTGCGGCACTTTCACGGTCGCATTTTTTCACTTACGCTAAAAATATTTTCTGGGTATGTTGCGGCACACAGTTTCCTGAATATGTTTGACAATTGGCCATATCGGGGTACAGGTTAAATGCTTAGAGCCCAAAAACTGTATAAAATAATGTTTATTTTTAAAGTTTGTTTAATACTTCTGTTTTTAATTAGTGTTTTTTATAAAGTAATCTGATAAATCCGATTCTAATTGCACACATAACTGTCTGATCCCGAAATCTACCTATTTCTAGCGGATATACCTGCCGCTCGGACTTTTTTTTAAAGTAATCTGATAAATCCGATTCTAATTGCACACATAACTGTCTGATCCCGAAATCTACCTATTTCTAGCGGATATACCTGCCGCTCGGACTTTTTTTTATTGAAATTGAATTGAGTTCGTTTTGAAGATTTGTAAATGCATTTCATATAAAAAGTTGGTTCAATTAAATGCTAGGTAAAATAAAATATTTGAATTTGGGTATTGTTTTTGGTGTTTTAAAATAAGAAAAAAAAGGATTTTATTTCTTTTCAGATATTATGGTTAATTAATAATTGATGGAAGGTGGGTAAAGAATAATTTTTTGTTGTTGTAATTATTGTAATTCTGTTTTGAGAATGATTGAACTTATTTTTGTTTATAAATCGTTTAGTGTATTGGTATTTTGAATGGAGAATAAATTTGATGGTTTTTTAATAAATTTGTAAACCTACTGCAATGGAAAGCATTTCGGTTTGATGACTTAATTATTAAAGTAATTAAACAATTATTCTTTTAATGTTTAAAACACCAAAGGTTTTATAAATATTTTTTTTATATATTTTATTTAGAGAACGAAGTTTGCGAATACTACGATCCTCAACCATGTGCGATTTATATTTTTTCCAAAACGTTCTTGTAGATGAAGGAGAGTATGCGGTCAATATGATTTCAAACAAAGCGCGAACTTAGTTTGGAGGTGATGTGCTGCACGTGTCGTTAATGCATACATCCCAGTGTCGGTGGTTTTAAAATAAATGCGGTGTTTGACATGCAATGCAGAAATCGACATGTGTAACGTCGTTGACAATTCTCAATTTCTAGAACGCACATTTTTTTTTTTTTTTTTTTTAATAAAATGTGTTGTGTAATAGGGTTTAGAAAATGTGTCACAACAACACATAAATACCTTTTAAGACCTAGGTCTAGACCTGGGTCCCACAACAACTGGCGTTCTGAGGTGTAGATTAACGCTTTTTTTAAACATCTGTGGGTTGAAGCCACCTGAGACTAAGTGTTCCGGCAAACTATTCCATTTGTACGCAGTTCGGACAAAGAAGTCTCTCTGCGATCTGCCAGTATGACAGCGCGGGATCTTTACCGTTTCACTGGTTGCGGCAGCCGATTGCCGAGTGGAACGGGGGTAAGAATAAGTTTGAGGCATGATACCGCTGATTTCATCTGAGCACTGCTGATGACGATATTTGTAAAAAACAACGAGGTCAGCAACAGTGCGACGATGTTGTAGGGAATCAAGTTTTGATGTCAAAGTTCGATCACCTACAATTCGTATAGCTCGCTTTTGAACAGAGTCCAAGAGGGCCAAGATGGAAACAGAGGCAGCACCCCAAACTTGACAGCAGTACTCCATACAGGGACGAATATAGGACTTATAAACATGGAGCAATTGGTATGGAGTGAAAAATTTTTTGCATCTATTTAGGAGGCCGAGTTTTTTAGACGCGCTTTTTGCCATCGCCATTACATGATCGTTCCAGAGTAGGTCATTTGAAACTGCGACACCCAATAAACGAATGTTTTTACATTCACCTATTGGTTCATCACACATACTAAATAAAATATCTTTGGGGAACTCGGTCTTTAATCTGGAAACAATCAACAGCTGTGTTTTGGTGGAGTTGAAATTGACAAGGTTTTGGTCACCCCAGTCGGCGACTTTATTCAGGTCTTTGTTCACGTTTATGGCAGCGTCTCTCCGGGCAGGATTAATTCGTTCGTGCATTTTACCTTTTGAAGGAAGGGGCTCGAACGACTTGTGCAGAGTACTATCATCTGCAAAACTATTTATTGGGTTGCTGGTGATTTTCAACAATTCGTTGATATAAATCAAAAATAGGGTTGGGGACAATACTGAGCCTTGGGGTACACCAGCGTTAATTAGTTTAGACTCAGAAGAATATCCGTCTAAGGAGACCGAAATGTATCGGTCGGATAGAAAATTTTGAATCAGCTTCACAACATTGGGATGAAAACCGTACGCAACGAGCTTGTTGATTAAGTTGGCATGCCAGACTCGATCGAATGCCTTGGAGATGTCTAAGGCGATAAGGTATGTTTCACCACCTTTATCAAGTATGCTGTTCCAACAATGCGCTACATAGTTTAATAGATCGGTAGTTGATCTTTTGTTTCGAAAACCGTATTGGCTGTCGGATATTAAATGATTTTCTTCCAGAAATTTTGAAATATGTGTATTAATATAATGCTCATAGACTTTGGATAGGACCGATAGTAAAGCTATTGGCCTATAATTTGAGATATCGGATTTTGGTCCCTTTTTGGGGACGGGCTGGACATTTGCCAACTTCCAGCACGAGGGAAATATACCAGATTTGTAGGATTGGTAGAATATTTTAGTTAAAGTTGGTGCAAGTTCTTTGGAAAAGGTTTTTAAAATAATGGGTGGAATATTGTCCATTCCTGATGCTTTGTTGATGTTTAACCCCTTTAAAAGTTTAGCGACTATTTTGGGTTTGAAGTGAAGTTCATTCATATTAACTCCTGAAGACTGGATTTGGGGTATTTCTTTAGGAGTTTCCAAAACAGTGGAGTTCAGAGCAAAGCGTTCAGCGAACAAGTTAGCTTTTCTTGCGGGATCATTGACGATTAAATCACCATCAATAATAGGGGGAATAGAAAATTTTGTACAAGAATTTAAAGAATTAATGGCACTGTAGAAACTCTTGTCAGAAACAGACATAGACGTAAGTTTTGAGGCTTTCGCTCTGTCAATTTCGGACTTTTCGAATGAGATAATCTGATTAGATATTTTGTTGGCCTTTAGATATTGAGATCGATTAGTGGGAGTTTTGTTATGAATCCAAATATTAAATGATCTACGTTTGTTTCTAAGTGCCGTTTTGGCAGCTTTCGAATACAAGTATTTTTGTTTGGGTTTTACTATGGAGAAAGGGACAAATTTATTGATAGCAAATTGGATGGTTTCTGTAAAGTTTTGAGCAGAAACATTTACATTGTCAGTGTAAAAACAATGACGGTCGAAAGGGAAACCATGGAAAAAATTTTGAAGACCACTCTTATCCATTTTTGAGTAGTGAAATATTTTACGGGGTTTGGGAGCTGTAGTTTTAAGTAAATCAGTTTTGATAACTGATGAGATTAAATAATGATCAGAATTTCCAATACTACCTTTCGCAACATCGACACTCGTAATATCTGGCATTGTGGTAAGATAGAGATCTAGTAGAAAACTATTATCACCGCCATTACGGGGAGTGAAAGTCGGGCTTTTTACAATTTGGAATAGGCCCTGAGACGCGGCAAAAATTTCTGCCAGTTTTCCACTATTGTCAACATCGTCGGTCGATTTGGAGAATTCCAACCATGATTTGTTGTGGACGTTGAAGTCACCGGTAACGATAACTTCACAATTAGGGGACTTTGCTCTAATCTCGTCCATAATTTTTGTCAGTATATTAAAAAAGTTTGGGTTATGTTTGTTGGGGGACCGGTATAAAGCTATTGTAAAAAAAGTCATTTCTGGAAGACAAATCTTTAAAACCATTGTATTGAAGCCGTCACCGTGTAGTTCAAAATTTGGAAAGCGCGTGTACGCAACACTCTCATGAATGAATGCGCATACGCCCTGATGGAGTTTGAAAGCTGATTCGAGCCTATATTTGGAATTAAGCGATTCTATAAAGAGAAAATTTTCAGAAACTTGTGTTTCTGTAAGGAATAGAATGTTCGGTTTGTCGTGCTCAAGATGATGTTGCACGTGGTCATGGTTAGCGTTCAATCCGCAGATGTTTTGAACATGTATTTTAAAATTTTTTATTGATTCATATATGTTTTGTCCCTGCAGATTCCGTGGACATGCCGCTTTATGGGCGGGTGGATTGCGCAAATTTGCTTTACCACTTGCAGACTTATTTTTTTTCGGTTGTACTGCCATATATATATATATCAAAATGTTTATTTTTATTTTTTTGTGTTTTATTTTAAAATGCATAACTAAGTAAAAAATCCTATCATACTACAAAATATGACATATGCCAATATTTCATGATAAGATGAAGAAATAATAACACAATAATAAGTGAAAAACAAATTGTGAGAAATTTGCAGAAAACAAAACAAAACTAAATGCCAATAATCCAGCTGATGCAGCGCACCCCAGACGCACCGCCCACCACCTCAACCGAGGCACAAAGCCCACACATAACTACGTGTTGGTTCGATTCCTCGGAAGAGCTAATGAGCGGTACCGCTACGGAACGCTGCCCAGCTAAGACTGGAAGTGCTGCCGTTGACTAATTAAAGTTCGTCCGCCAGCACCCTAAGATATCATCTTGGCTAATGACATCTCCTGCCATTGCCAGTGGTATGTGATATCTCACGCTAACTCATATGTCAATGGCAGGGACTGGAGTACGCAGGGTAGTCAGACCCGTAGATCAACATTGATCATAATCGATCAAAATCGATCCCTCCTGCGATATATCTTATAACATGCGAAAAAAGATACATTTATCTTGTTTGGGATGGGGTACATTCTGCATATCGAAGTTTTTATTAATATAGCAGATTATTCGTCGAATCGCTTTTTTTTCTTTACCTCGTATAAATAATTTTTTATTCGGATTCCATGTTAGGTACGTAGGTATTTCCGAATACGGCAGTGTATTCGCATCGCGTTATTTTGACATATGGCAAAGAAAGTGGTAAAAATTGTATGCAGTAGATTCAAGGCGTTTTGTTGCATATTTACAGATTTTTATTTAGCGTATGGTTTTTTTTGTGACACATTAAAAAATTAAACTTAAAAATAGGTAGACTCTTCTATGAAATCTACCTAAAACAATACATGGATACACATTAAATGAACTTACAATCGTGCTCTTGCTGCCTCATTGTAGCACGCTAAAAACTGAAATGTTGCTGCCTTTATTAACGTATTTACTAACTAACGTATTTGGCTGATTTGACGGAGATACCGTATTCTATATTTATGTGCGCTCTGTATGTTCTTGATAGCAAAGGATTGATATGGAACAACCATCCATGTGTATGGAACTATTTCCATGTTCCCGTTTCGCATATCTATATGTTGTTAACTTTACGCCATCTGCTGCCGAACTTCTTTTATATAAAGGATATTCATCATTTCCTGTAACTGAACTTCCTGTAACTGACAAAATCCTTTATGATATCACTTTGAGTATTGCACTTTGAGCACACTCTCATGTATTCTGAATTAGGATTCAGTGTTCTGGAAAGCTCATGCTACAATTTTTTCGTCACAACTTCCTACAAATCTTTATCGAATCTGAAATCGGATATTTGCCGCATTTGAAATAATTTTGTATATGTGCGTTAGTTGTGAATATCCGTCATATTAAATTGACTCTCGCTAATGAACTGGTACTCCAGAGAAAAGCTTGGTTTGATTTAAACGGATGAATATCAAACGTTCTGTTTCGAATGTTTTTGCATACATTACATATCTTACATGTATTGGTGAAACAATTGACGGCATTTCCAAATGTGGAAATCTTCATTATCTAGAATCATTAATCACTCTTTTATTGAAAAAATATATCTCGGTTGACATTTATTGCCGACTATAATAATCTTCACTTCACAAATTTACCAGCTTCAAATTTTGTATATGTATTTTCGATTTTCTAATTACATACATACATGTACTTATTCTTTTACTATTGTTTTCATTTTTTTATAAAGGATGCAAAAACTAGAAAAAAATTAAAAGAAGATTAACCGACTAAAAATATTTTTAGCAAAATAATAATTTTGGCGCCTAAATTAAATCCTTTTACATTTTTATTGTTTCAAAGTGACAATTGATGGTATTGGTTGATTTATGGTTGTGTCTATTTATTTATTTTATTTTATTTTTTTTTTTTCATTTTCTTCATTTAAACAGATGTTTGGAAAAATGGTCAATGATCTTCATTGGGTTTTGTTTTTGAGGTAGATTTCATATAAAAATTTACTTTTTGTAATTAATGACGGGAATTCCCAGTGATGACGGGAATTCCCAAAAATTTTCTTGTCGTTTTATGAGTGAGGTCAACGTAACTGCATTATCTGACCATTATTTTGTTACCTTCTCCGTTTCACTCGTCAATCGGTTTGTACAAACAGTCAAACTGTAGAGATCACTCACCGTTGTAGTAACAAAATGCAAAGGCACTTCTTTCTTCGTTCATCGTACAAATGGAATGCTTTACCCGAATCGATAGTTTCGAGGACGTTCAATCCACACAAAAATAAAAAAGGGGTTTATTAAAACCTCCGAACGCATGTTGTTGTGCGACCTAGGTCTTTAATGGCACCAATGTATGTGTTGTTCTGACACATATTGTTATTCCTATATAACACAACACCTTATATTAAAATCGGATAGTTCATAGAGCTCACCTGTGGTTTTAGTCGGTAAGAAGGGTACGGAACTATTGATTGCTGTATCTTTCTTTCTCTCTCTCGCGTTTACATCCCATGGAGGGATTTTGTCGTCTGCATTCAGCTTCCAATCATCTCGTTCCATGACCAGTTTACCCAAGTTTCGACATCCTATATCACGAAGGTCTTGGATGATGTTATCACGCCAGCGTTGTCTGGGTCTTCCTCTTCGACAAACACCAGCTGGTTATTGTTGGGACGCTTTTTTTATCATTCTTTCTAATGGAGCCCTTTCTATAACCATATAATCTGGTTGGATTTAATGAACCCGATTACATCGCAGCCTCCAAGAAACTCTGATTTCATGATTCATTCGGATTCTATACTGATTTTCAGCAACTTTACATGGACCATAAATTGTTCGTATCCTCTCGAATGTTGATAAAATTCTACAATCTGAGGAAGTCAGTGTCCAGCTTTCACTTCCAAAGGTAAGCACAGGTCAGATTAATGCTTTGTAAAGTGTTAGTTTGCACGATTGCGAAAGATGTTTTGATCGCAAAAGTTTTAAGTATGCGTAAAAAGCTCTGTATGCGGCAGAGACACGGGCTTTGATATCTGCCTGCATGTCATTTGACGATGTTATTACAGACCCGAGGTATTTAAAGTTTTCTACAAGTTTTACTTCATAGTCGCCAGTATTCAGATTGCCGGGAGGTATGTTCGTCGATGTTGTTAAAAGTTTAGTCTTGCCGGTGTTGAAGTCGTTTAGCATTTCTTTCAAGCTAAGAGAGACTATTCTTAGCATCGCTTGGTCTACGTCCGAGAAGTGCAATATCATCTGCATAGCCAAGAATTTAAATAGATTTGTTAAATATGCAGTTTTATGCCTCGATTCGGCTTTTTCTTATCGCGTACTCCAGCGCCAAATTAAATAGTACGGGCGCGAGTGCATCACCTTGTCGAACACCTGATGTTATATCAAAAGAGTCAGAAACTGACCTTTCGATTACTATTCTACAGTTTGATCCCGATGTTGTGAGTTTGCACAGAGAAACAAGTTTCGCTGGAATACCAAGGCATATGAGTGCGGACCAGAGGTTGTCGTGGATGATACTATCAGCTACTTGCTTGAAATCAACGTAGAGCTGGTGAATGCTGATGTTGTACTCCCAACATTTTTCCAAAATCATCCTTAAGGGAAAACATTGATCTGTGGTTGAACGTTTGGGGCAAAAACCACACTTATAGTCGCCGATGATAGATTCGGTGAAGGGGAAGAGCCGAGCAAGTACGACATTAGCTAGTATTTTATATGCAGTGCTCAACAGTGCGATGCCACGATAATTCGCTGACTTTAGGCTGTCACCTTTTTTATGTAGTGGAACAATGATAACTGTTTTCCATCCAGCAGGTAGTTCTCCTTGGTCCCAGATTGCAAGAATCAGATCATATATACGTGTGACCAGAGCTGCTCCATCCTCCATTTTTAAATAGTTCTGCAGGGAATCCATCGATACCTGGTGATTCATCATTTTTTAATTTTTTGATGGCAGCTTCCACTTCTTCTATTGTCGGGTAAGGGGCAAAAATCTCCTCACTTGACGGAGCAATTGCTCGAATAGGATGAACTTCATTCGTCCTATTCAGTAGGTCTTGAAAGTGGGATCGCCACACTGCCAGCACATCATGTTCGCTTTTTGTAAGCTCGTTGTTTCCAGTTTTGATGGCTGTAGATCTTGGGTTAAAATCTTTTGTCAGATTTCACGAACTGGCAAAGTCTTTCGAATTTTCATTGACCGTATGTTGGTTGATGTTTTCGATGCAGCTCTTCGTGTGCTCGTGTTTCTTTTTCCGTAGGGGTTTTTCTGAAGCTTTTCTGGTGCATATATGATCAGTTTGGGTGCCTTTGGTGTTCCTTGTTAACCATTTTCTCGCAGTTTTTCTTTTGCTCAACGCTTTCGCGGCACTCGTCATCAAACCATTCGTTACGTGATTTCGGTGGCCGTTTTCCGATTGTAGTTTGTGCTGCGGATATAATGGCTGATTGAAGCGTTTGCCATTCTTCTTTTATGTTTAATGGCATCTCAAGCGGGATGTTATGCTCTTTTATGCTTTGCGTTACAATTTCCTGATATCTATTCAGTGTTTCCAGGTGTTTAAATGCTTCGACATTCCAGCGCACGGTCTTTTTTGCTTGTCTATTAAATGTAGATAACAACTTGCACTTGTACTTAAAGATGACAAGCATATGATCGGTGTCCATGTCAGCACCTCTATATGATCGAACGACAGTTACACTTGTAGAGTGTCTCTTAGAAATCATGACGTGATCGATTTGATTTTCCGTTCTTCCGTCATTTGATTTCCACGTTGCCTTGTGAATTCTCTCATGAGGGAAGAAAGTGCTAGAAATTACTAGATCATACATCATACTCAGCTCAACTGCGCGAAAGCCGTTATTGTTACTAGTATTATACAGGCTGTTAGGGCCGATATGTGTTTTAAGTTCTGAACTTCTACCAATTTGAGCATTGAAGTCACCTACCACGATTTTTATATCGTGCCGTGGGATTTTATTGATGACTTCTTCGAGTTCTAGAAAGAACAGGTCTTTAACGTCATCTGCTTTGTCTTCAGTATGTGCACATTGATGATCGTTACATAAAATTTTTGCGTGCGGATTCTCATTGTGCATATTAATTGGGCAAAAGTCGATAATATGTTGATTCACGTGACGATGTATGAGAAAGCCAACTCCAAATTCTCCTCCGTTTTCATGACCGCAATAGTAGAGAGTGTATCCCCTGGCTGTTTCGTAGATTCCACTCCCTGGCCACCTTAGTTCTTGTATTGCCACTATATCTAGTGTGTAGCTATCGATTTTGTTTGTAAGTTTTAGTAGATATCCTGGTCTTCTAAGGCCTAGCACGTTCCAGGTTCCCATTTTTAAATCGTAGTCCGGGTACAGTTTCCGAGGTCGTTCTTTAAATGAGTCGGAGATAATCCGCGGTCAGTGTACAGTGTACATTCATGATAAATAATTTTTTACGGAAATGAGGTGTTAGTCCTTTGCCCAACCCAAATTTTTGTGAATGGGTTCGTTTTGCATCTTGAGGTCACCAGAAACAACCTTTTTACACTTTTATATAGCGAGCCGCTTGATCAAAAACAGACGCCCGCCCCAAATCACCCCTAACATGCAGAACCGACGCTTGAGTTGCATTGGTTTTATGGCGCCAATGACTCGCCATGGTGCAGAATCATTGAGTATAAGCAATATTTACTCTGCCCCTTTCAACTACACCAACCTGATTCTGTTAGCGCTACTCAGGTAGCATGGCGTGGGCGTAGAATTTCGGATTTTCGCTACCCAAAATTTCTGCAATTTCTGCATTGACTACAGAAAATTGAATGCAGCAACAAAAAATTAATTACCCATTACCTCGAATTGATGATACCCTGGAAACATTTGCAGGTCCAAATGTTGTCAACAGTAGATCTGCAAAGTGGTTAGTCGCAGGTAGAAGTGCAGGAAGGGGAGCGATAATTGACAGCGTGTAGTATGGGTAGATGGGTTATGGGAATTTAATGTTTTGCAATTCGATTCGGACTGAGTCCCAGCAGCATTTGAAAGTTTAATGGAACGTGTCTTGGGTAATTGAACAACATAATTGTAAGGGTCATGGACTTAAATTAAGTCCAAAGGAATGTTAGGACAGGACTCATATTAAGTCCAAAGAAATGTACACTGTTTGGAGAGAAAGTATTATACTTGGGGCGTAGAGTGACAACAAATGGTGAACACATACATCCGAAAAAGATCACAGCAGTACAAGAATGGCAAAGACCCAAGAACTTACATGAACAGTGGTCCAGGATTGCAGTTATCTAGGATTGTTCATTTCCTACCAATGTTATGTATCAGCATATGCAAATATTGCAAAGAGTCTCTATAAGCTAACAAGGACGGATAAAGCATTTGAATGAACGAAAAAGTAAGAAGATGCGTTAGTGGAACTTCAAAAAAGATTGAGCACCACCATCTGCACCAGTTCTGGCTTACCAAATTTGGAATTCAAATTTGACACTAAGCTAGCAATGATGCTATAGTACGAGTGTTATCTCAAGAAATGGAAAGACTAAGGGGTAGAAAATGTAGAATAAACTTCTTCGTTTGAATTGACGTTGTAGCACTGGACAGTGCAGTTCACCATATGATCACACCGTACAGAGATGTAAAGTCATTGGGAAAGGTGCAGTGCAAGACCCTTTTTTCCCCATGATTTCTATACATGAGTATATATTGCTACCGTAGCTTTTTTGCTCTTTCTCTGATATTTGGTTTCCAACTGAGTTTCTATACCTATAAGTATTTTGCTTGATCTGCAAGTACAATAGCGCTCCCCGTCAGAGCGATGGAGCCAATATGAGGGAGCCTCTGCTTCCTTGTAAAGTCAATTACTTCGTTTCTTGCGAGGTAATATCCTTACCCACAATTTTAGACCATGTCAATGTTATTGGCTCCTCTAAAGTAGCACAATTAATTTGGCTGGAAACGGAACTGGATCATTCAATGCTCCCCCCCCCCATGTTATTTGTTAAACAAACCTAAATAATAGGCGGCGAGGTTAACTGCTAGGCAATGATATAAATCTCGAAGAACAGAGATTTTATTCATTTTAAACCTTTATAGTCTATAAATCATGAAATTTCTAAAATTTTCATAAGAACCACTTAATATAAGAAACTCTCGAACCCACCTAATTTTCTCTTGCCCTGACCAAAAATGACTCGAATTTTTAAGTTAACGCACTTGAGAAGCTCTTGTTTTTGAAAGCGTAGTCCTTCATCATCAAAAGTTCTTTAGTTTGTCATTCTCAAGACGGTCATTCTAACGTTACCAACTCAAGGAAACTTTTTGAGTTAATTTTGGAGTTGCAAATCCTCTTGTGTCATTTAGAAATCATCTAAAGATGAAAATTAAAATATGGTTCGTCATCGCCGCTGTGGCTAAGTGTATAAGACACACAGGCTTTGAACAGGTGTCTCTGATGAGTGTGAGATCGAATTTCGGCATTTTTCTACAGAAGTTTTTCCAAGAGGAAAATGAAAAATGATTTCGAATTGCAAAATTCAAGTGATTTCCAATATGTACTTAAGCTTAATTGTCACAAAAAACATCTCCAAATTGAAACTTTGAAGTTTTTATACATTAACAATCCAGTGATCAAACTGAAATGATTTTCAGCTAATTGTAGAAGGCTTACAAATTTATTAAAAAACCATCAAATTTATTCTCCATTCAAAATACCAAAACACTAAACGACTTATAAACAAAAATAAGTTCAATCATTCTCAAAACAGAATTACAATCATAACAACAACAAAAAAATTATTCTTTACCCCCCTTCCATCAATTATTAATTAACCATAGTCCATAATATCTGAAAAGAAATAAAATCCTTTTTTTTCTTATTCTAAAACACCAAAAACAATACCCAAATTCAAATATTTTATTTTACCTACCATTTAATTAAACCAAATTTTTATGACACCTATTTACAAATCTTCAAAACGAACTTAATTCAATTTCAATAAAAAAACAACAACAAAAATCGAAATAGTTGCCGGGCAATGTTTAATATTTTCGATCGATCAAAAAAATCAACAGCCATTAGTTGCAATACCGGCAATACTGCCGAGCTATACAAATATATTGCCGGGCAATACGAAAAAATTGCCGGGAATGTTTTTGAATTTGGGCAATATTGCCCGGCCACACATTGCCGTAAAAAGTTGCTCGTTTACAAGCACCTTAATACTTAGGTATTTCAGACCGAAGTAATTGTATTGTGAAGTAATTTGATGTTACAAATTTAATTTAAGTTTGATAAAATAAATCAAGATTTAATTCTGTGTAATTATATTTGATCATTATATGTTTAAAATAAAGGATTTAGCTATCTATTAACCTTGAGTGCGGTTGTTTTTTTGTGTGGTTATGGATTTTCATGCATTGGCTTAAAATGCAGAGTCATGATGCAGCAACAAAACTATGCTGGCGTTTGGGGTTTGAGTAATTTGTGCTTGTTTTGTTAATTAATTTACATATTTCAGATGTAGAGCACATCTAGGCACATTATAATATATGCAGCGATCGTCTGTTATAGTCATGTTACTATATTATATACATTTTCATCTAATGCCTGTTTAGGCACATCATTTTATTATATTATCATCGCATCATACTATATACAGTTTCATCGACTGCCTGTTTAGACTCAACAATACGTGCAGCTATCGACTGTTAGGCATATTATTAAGTTATATACATTTTCTTCGAACGCCTGTTTAGGTGGACTTGTATATGTGGAATTAAACCTGTCATGCAAACATTCAAAGCTATCAAATTCGTTGAGGTAATATATTACTACAACCATGTTACCCATTCAAATAAATTAATTCTCCGTAGGAGTAATTGAATCAATACACTCCACTGTCAACTTGGAGGCTGCAACAATTACGAATACTCCCAGTTGCAGTTTATTGAATTCTACAGATGGAAAAACTCTTTAGAAATCTAAACTAGACGCTCCAGGTTTTTGAATTTAATTTAAGAGTTCTTTTAGAAACGCATTTAAGTAACTACATATTTGTATTCGAATTTCGTAAAGTTAACATAAATGCACTAACTCCCCTCCTATTCAGGATTACAAAAAACAATTATTTACAATAGAAACCCATTTCATCTCTTTCGTTCTATAATTCAAACTCATCATCCATTTAAACTTAAAGATACATTCGAATATAAAAGAACACATAAAAAACGGAAAAACATTTTCAAAAATTTTCTCTAAAAACATTAAATCACAAAAAAAAAGTTCAAAATCGAAATAAAATAACATAAATAAAAACATGTTCAGTCATTTTCCATTGTTGGATCGGTTCTAAAATAATTTTTTTTTCTATAGAAATGTATTGTCATGATCGTGATATATTACTTAGAAAAGAAAATATAATTTTTCAAAATGTCAAAACCATTATTCACCAGGACCGAAAAAATAACAAAACAAAAAAAATTACATAGAAGTGTTTGTAGTTATTGTGCCAATAATTTAGGAAAAATCTCCGGTATTTTGTTATCCCAATCATTTTTCTTTCTTCTCCCCAATTAAATGTTTTTTTTTATTCTTCATAATGTCAATTTGTAATATCAATGGAAGAATTTTGATAAATGATTTGGTTTGGTGAATTAGGACTTTCTGAAGAATTTTATTTTCCAAAAATGAATGAAAGGTATTTTTCTGTTGAGTAATTGTTTGTCGGATTGTGTGATTATATTTGGTTTGCTATATTTATTTTACAGATGTTATAACTTTTGATTGTATGGAAGAACTTGTTTTGAAATATTTATCATTAGTTGGTGCTGTAAGAGGTATAACCTATATTCGAATAGAAAAATATGGAGGGGCTGAAATCTCACAGCTCTGAGATATCAAGACTTCGGTCTGGGTAAAGGATTTTGATATAGTTTTCGGCAAAAAACTTTTATGAGGACATGGTTTTTAGTTTCGGGCAACGATGTATATCAAACATAACTCTTTGTTAAAGTACAAGTATTTTTTATCTCTGTTTAAAAATTTATTACACAACTAACACGAAACATCAATACGTTGCCGGAAAATTATAATCAAAATTCCAAAAATATTGTTAAATTAAATAAAATTAAACATTTTTCAAAATTCTAAAAATATTCCAAAAATTCTTACAAAATCAAAAATTAAAACTTTTTCCGAAATTCTAAAATATTGCAAAAATTATTACAAAATCAAAAATACAAACTTTTTCAAAATTCCAAAAATATTTCAAAAACTACAACAAATTTCCATGTCCAATTTCATTTTAAATTACATTTACGTCATAAAAACAGCTACATTTTTTTACCCAAAAAATTGGCTAAAAAATTAAATGAAATCATTTTTTGACACACTTGACAACATTTTTTGACAAACTTATAATGCCATAATTCTCAATAATAATAATAAAATTTTATTTCAAAGAAACAATTTTATTTTTTTTCCAAAAAATTGGGTAAAAAACTAAATAAAAATCTTTTGACACACTTGACAACATTTTTTTGACAAACTTATAATGCCATAATTCTCAATAATAATAATAAAACTTTATTTCAAACAAACAATTAATTTTATTTTTTTTCCAAAAAATTAGGTAAAAAAATTAATATAAATCTTTCTTTTGACACACTTGACAACGATTTTTTGACAAACTTATAATGCAATAATCTAGTTTTTGATCTCACATACCAATCCCGACCATCAAGATTTCTCCAAATTCAGTGTTCCTACTCGTAATCATTTAAAATGAACGTTTTTTAAGCCAAAAATATGAAAATTTGCTATTTTTGATAAACCTAACGATTTTTTTGACACACTTCCGGTACAGTTATCGAACTCAGCGTCCTTTCGGACCTGTATACCTATGTTTAGAAAAAAAAATTTTTGAAATCCCTCCAGCGGTTTTCCCTGCAGCGTAGGTAATGACGGCCGGCCGGACGGCCGGCAGACAGACATACATTTTTTTTTTTTTGCTTTTTTAGAATCAGTAGGTCCTAAAACGTCGAGAAATGCCAAAAAAAAGTGGGGGTAGGAATTTCACTTCTGGCTCATGAATGTAATACTTAGGTCTTTCAGACGGAAGTAATTAATATCTTACTAGTCGAATAATTACCTAATAATTTGACTTCAACAGACCAACTTTTAAGAAAAAATCTGTTATCTTTTGAAATTTACCTGGTATTTGATATTTTCAAAAACAATAACAAGTTGTTGGTGTTTGTATAGTACAGGGATATTGTTCATTAAAATGTACTGCCATTTCCCATTCTATACTTACAGTACTTATGAATTATGATAATATAACTAAAATTCGTACGTTTTTAAAAAATATACACCTTATAGCTAATTTGCTTTACATCCTACTTTATGAATTAAATACTACTTTAAAAAATCAAGACTCTGAGCTAATTTTCGTCCATGTTAAGGTATTATTGTTATAGTTGTTGCAAGAAGGCTTTTGTAGGGACTTTGTTTTTATAGTTTAGTTTTTAGCAGAGATGTTTGATAAAAAAGTTCAAGCGGCAGGATACCCAAAAGAGATAGGTATATTTCTTGGCGAAACAGATTTTTGTATAAAAATAATCCGGTGTATCAGACTAATTAAATAATAAAATACTAACAAACGGAATTGCCAGTTGTATTACCACGCACAAAAGTTGTATAAACCGCACAATAAAACCGCGAGTCCATACAGGAACAAAACAAAAAACTATTATGCTCAAACACGGTCGCCATTTTTGACCTACATGAAAATCTGACTGTTGATAAGAGTATAGTGTCTGATAAGTCAATGAAATAAATGCGTTATAACGGCTGTTTGGATTAACTTGTTTTTATATAAAATGAATAAATGTTGAATATTTTGACATATTTCTAAAATGTTTTAAAATACATAATATGCATTTGCAATAAGTAGAGAGCCTAATCAATCTGCTCCAACATAAAACGGGAACACCCAAAATTTTCATTTATTTGCTATACATATTAACTGAAAAACTCTGCAAATATTTATGCATTAAATAAAACAATATTAAATAAGAATACCGTTAAAAATCGCATTTATTTAGTTTTGCTTATAATTATTTTATTTTTAAAATTTGTTGGAAAATCTTAGAATT